>JAEBDU010013017.1:230046-295046 GCA_016802625.1 Heliconius numata
TCTTAATTAACCCAATAAAAATAGCTGCAAAAGTCAAAGGAATACACAAAAACAAAAAAGCTATTACCGACATTGAATATCCCTTTTAATATTTAAATTCATGCACTTATTCTGCTACACTGATAAGAAATAAAATAATTTTTACTTCTTCATTGACTACTATATAGAAATTTTACCTCTGAAACTTCCTAATAAAATAGAAAGCTGATCCCCTATCCCTCTTTTATCAGATAAAATATCCCACTTTGACTGTTTTTTTAAATCTCTCTTTGCCAAGATTGCGGGTAAAATTGCTGCTATTTTTTTACGATCTAATTTTTTAGCCACCTTTCCTCTCTGTAAATATTCTTTTGCTCTATCTACTAAAATATTTCGAATGGCTTCAATAGCTTCTGGTGTAGCAGAAATTCCATCTTCTGTGCGGTGCAAATGATATTCCTCAATAATGACTTGCGGAAAAGGACAGCGTCCAGAATATAAAATTTTTGGCAAATATCGTGCAATCCTTATAATTTCACACGCCACACCCAATGCAGCAATACCCTGTAAATGCTCTGCTTCCTTAACGCCCAAAATTTGACCAATTGTCTCTTGCATCTTACCAGCAGAACGCATCAACATCGTATCCCAATGTTGCCAATCTTGAATCCCATCCAGCTCCTCTTCCTTAACTTCAATCATTCCTAGTAAAATCGTTGGCGATAATAATCCATTCGCAATCGATTCTTTTATAAAAGGAGCAATCTCATGGGTCCTATCTTTACCTTCGATTAATTCGCGCCACCATTGCAAACGAATAAGCCCCGCCATTGGCCCAGCAACAGACCAAGACGAGGGCAAAGAAACAGCCCGCGTGATTTCAATATTAAACGACAAAAGCCGAAAAATAAGCTCTCTATGAAAATAAGGCGCAAATAACGCACAATAAAAATAATCTGGATCATATTTCTGAACATGCGTTGCACACAAAGAAAATAAAGAAGATGTGTCTTTTTTGGTCATTCGGTACTTATATAATAACTAGGTTAAAAATAAAAATTTAAATAATTTTTAAACATTTTAAAGATTAAACCTTTATAAATAGCTCAATAAATTTTATATATAAAGGATAATAAGAACCAAAATGGTCTTATATGATACATAATAAGAAACTGAGGAACAAAATAAAATGACTTTTGAACTTGGACAATTACCTTTTCCTGCAAACGCTTTAAGCCGTTCTGGTATGAGCGAAGAAACTTTTCAATTCCATCATGGTAAACATCACCAAGCTTATGTAAATACACTTAATGACTTAGTTGCTGCTAATCCTGATTTACAAGGGAAAACTTTAGAAGAATTAATTCTTTTAGCTGCAAAAGATGAAGCTTTAACCCCTGTTTTAAACAATGCAGGTCAACATTTTAACCACACTTTATTTTGGAATTCACTAAGCCCAAATGGTGGAAAAATGTCAAAAGCTTTTGAAGCACGCATCGTAAAAGATTTCGGATCCGTAGATAATTTCAAAGCAGAATTTAAAAAAGCAGCAACCACACAATTTGGTTCCGGTTGGGCTTGGTTGGTCTTAGACAAAAATGGTAAATTGGTTATTACCAAAACACCAAATGCAAGAAACCCTCTTTCAGAAGGTCAAGGAAAAGCATTATTAACCGTTGATGTTTGGGAACATGCTTATTATATCGACTTCCGCAACCGTCGCCCTGATTTTGTTGATAACTTCTTAAATAAATTAGCAAATTACGATTTTGCAGAACAACAATTAAACGCATAACAGCATTAAAAAAACCCGACTTTATGTCGGGTTTTTCATTCAATTAAGCTTTATCGGTTTTATCCGTCACTTCACTTTTATCGAGCTCAATTTCTTTAACAGGCTCTGCTGTTTTTTCTGCTTTATTATTTTCTTTCTTTAACGCAGGTTTGACCTTCTGATTCGCTTTACTATTCGCTTCATTCGCTTGCATTGCTTTACTGTCTAAAACAGTGCTAATGGTACTACGTAATATTTTTACTCTAACGTCATTCGCAATTTCAACTTCCATTTCATCAGAATCTTCCTGATTTTTAACAACGGTTGCAACAATTCCCCCCGCTGTTAAAACTTTATCCCCTCTACGCAACGATTTCATACTTTCACGTTGTTGCTTGGCTTTTTTTTGCTGTGGACGAATAATCATAAAGTAAAAAATAAAAAAGATACCAATGAACGGTGCCAAACTAATTAAAAAATTTCCACTACCACCACCGCCACCAGCAGCCTGAGCATGTGCTGCAGGAATGAGTATATCCATTAAATTCGTCATAAGTGATTTCCTATTCTATCCACTCTATGTATAATTATTAAATCTCAAAGATCTTTATTTCATATTACATATAGCGTCAAACGCCTACTAAAATTTATTGGAAAAATAATGACAACGGATATTCTCCCTTTATTAGAACGTATTGCTACGGCTTTGGAACAATTATCCCCCCCTAAACCTTATATTGACAATGTTGAACAAGCCAACGCGTTTATTTGGACCACCCAAAAAAATACATTAACCCCAGTTGATGAAATTGCTTATGTTGATTTTAAATTACTGCAAGGATTAGAATATCAAAAAGCACTATTGCTGGAAAATACTTTGTATTTCGCCAAAGGCTTACCTGCCAATAACGTCATGTTATGGGGCGCCAGAGGAATGGGCAAATCCTCTTTAATTAAATCCGTACATCATGAGGTCAATACCCTCGTCAAAAACCAACATAATCCAATAAAGATTATTGAAATCCCACGTGATGATATTCACTCTTTGCCTGTTTTATTACAGCTTTTAAAACCTTTACCTCACCGCTTCATTATATTCTCGGATGATTTATCTTTTGAAAAAGAAGATCGCGATTACAAAGCGTTAAAATCCGTGTTAGACGGAGGCATCGCAGGCCGTCCAAAAAATGTTTTATTTTATGCAACCAGCAATCGCCGTCATTTAATGCCACGTGATATGATTGAGAACGAAACTTCTACTGCGATCAACCCATCCGAAGCAATTGAAGAAAAAGTCTCTTTATCCGATCGTTTTGGCCTATGGATTGGGTTTCATAATTGTGATAAAACGCTTTATGATAATATCATCCGTACCTATGCCAAAGAACGCAACCTCCCTATTTCCGATGAAGACTTAATTGCCCAAGGCAATGAATGGTCTGTAACCAGAGGTTCCAGAAACGGTCGTGTTGCTTGGCAATTTGTCGAAGATCTAACAGCGAAATTAACAAAATAAATATTCTAAAATAACAAAGGAAATTAACTTATGGGAACTTTAGGCACTCTTACAGGGTCTCTTTTGGGTATATTGCTCGTCGTAATAATATATGGATTTATTTTTGCATCTGCCCTTTTATCTGCTTTGGGCATTTTCCGCGCAGGAACAGGTTTTTATAAAAAAGTAAAAAATGATACCCGTATGACATTATATAATAAAACTTTTGATACTTACCGTGAATATAGTACCCTCATTTTCCACTATATTAACCTTGTCACCGAAGATAATAATTTTGATTCAGACAACCCTCAATATAAAGAAGCATACCAAAAACTACGCTCTGCTTCAGGTGAAATTGTTCTTCTTGGTGATTATAATTTACGTTCACAAATTAGCAGCTTCATAGACTACTCTCTTGCCTTATCTAATAATAAAGAAACATCAAAAAATACTGATGAAGCAAAACAAGAATTTATTAAACAATTATTTGCTTTACAAAAAGCAATCAAGAATCATTTAGATACGATTAAACCTTTGATTGATACGAAATCTTAAAATCTATTAATTATATTTGAGACAATAACAAATAGGTTAGTCTTTTAGACTCTCACAATCCAAAGCACAGTTTTACCTGTGCTTTTTTTATTTTGGCATCCATCAAACAACAAAATAACCAAAACTCAACGCTGTTGCAGCATTCAAATTACCCCAAATTCAATCTTATTTTAAAGTGAAAGAAACTCAAAATGCGCAAAAGAAAACCCCTGCCCAAGTAACAGCCAAAGCTCCTGAAGACATAAAATTCCCTGAGCTTAAGAATTTAAGCTATAAAGAAATGTATAACATCGTCGGAAAATTTATCCAAAAAGCCATTCCGATTAAAGGAGTAAAATTAAATATTATCAAAGGCTTTAATAATCGAGTGGCAACACCAAAGCCCCCTTATGTTGTATTACAAATTATTGATGAAAATCAAATCTCAACGATAGAAACGCGTTATACAGACAAACATAAAATCTTATGGGCGTGATCAGAAATTACAATGCATATGTCATTTGTTGGAACAGGAAATGTTGCCGCCTTGCAAATGGCGAAATCCTTTGTTGTTCGATTTAACGATGCATGGGCAAGCGAACAATTTGCACAATATAGCGATATTTTCTTTCCGCTTTACTGCAAAGACGTCAGGATTGAAAAATTCGCTGTGAATGCTGAGGATCAATATGATGATTCATGCTCTGTAACCAGTTATTTTGAATATCATCCTGAGTTTGGCGTTTGTGAAGATAGTGCTAAAGAGATTGTGATGAGCGTTTTAAATGCTGAAGTTGAAGATGAAATTTAAGAAAGGAATTTAAGATGTCATCACGCGAGAAGGATAGGAAAACTTATTGTAGGCAACTTTGGGAAGGAGAGCCTGATAGATATTCTATTGAAGAAATGTTTTCACAATCGTGTAAAGCTAAATTTCTTTCTGAACCAGAACTAGTAACAGAAGAAAGGAAGCAAATGAGTTTAGCCCCATGGGAGAAAGATGGTGTGTATATGGATGACCACGATTTAGAAAATGATAATAAAATCAACGAGAATTTAGTAGTAAAATATACTCCATATAACAATGTAAAAACTAGATATGCACAATTATTTTTTTGGTATGCTGGAGAAGCTGAGGTTATGGGTTCTCTAACAGGATTAGGTATAAAAAGGCTAATGATAATGCTGGAATTGCCATACGTTTTGCTATGGCTGGAGGAAGAGGTATTGATAGGCCGGGTGGTTTAGCTTTTTCATACTATCAAAATTTTGACCAATGGAAACAAAATAATAAAAGAACAGGGGCTAGCAGCGGCAAAATCAGTTATAGATCTTCATGAAGCAAATCCATATGCTCTTAAAAATAAAAAAATAATTTTTGATCCAGATGATTATAAACAATCATCGAGTAATCCTAACTGGAAAGGATGCGAACCTGGATACACAGCAGAAAGATGTGCACTTGCACAGGCTGATGAAATTACTGATTTATTAAATAATCAAATTGGTCGTAATCTTGGGTTAAAATATCCACAAGGAACTTCTGAAAAAGACCTTGCTCTTGGTATGTTGGACTATTTTTATTCTAAAGGTTTATATACTATTCACAAAATTGGTGGAAAATACTATGTTCTTAGAACAAAAATTACTAAAGAGCAATATAAACATATGAAAAATGTCTATATTAATGAGCTTGATCGATTAGGTAATTAAAAAAAGAAAAATTTTTACATGATAAAAAAAATATTAATAGGTTTATTAGGGTTAATTATTTTTATTAGTATATTGGTAAGTATATTTTATTTATGTGCATGGTTATTTCCGCCATTATCCAAACAATTATTTTTGGGTGTTGAAAAAAAGTGTGATACTCAAAAAACATGTATGATTCGTTTGAATGAAATTACACCATTCAAATGGGATAAAGCTTATTTTTTTTCAAGTGATAATATTCGAGGTACATATCCTGATATTAAAAAAATTACAGGTATTACAGAGGATTATCAACGAGGTTCTCAGGATATGGTTTTTTTTATTTATAAAGGTAAGTTAATCAAATATGCTAGCTTTAACCAAAAGTATCTTTACTCTTATGGATATTCACCTATTGATTCAGGTAAAAAAAATGATTTTTTTGTAACAAATGAGACCAATAAAGATAAATTAAAAGAACTTCATTATCTTGGAAATTTAGATGATTTTTTAAAGAATGATATTGAAATATCTTATTATGAAATTACTCCGAAAAATGATTTATTAAATGCAAACTGCGTTATAAACAATTATCCTCAATTATCTGTAAAATGGTGTGGTTTCTCTTTTACCAATTTAGACCAGATACATTTGTATAAACCTAAAAAAAATAAATAAAAATAAAAAAACTTCCGTTACCTTCAGTATAATTACGAAGGTAACAGGAGTTTTTGTAAATTCTAACCGATTTTATCAATACCACCCATATATAAACGCAAGGCTTCTGGCACGGTGATGCTGCCGTCTTCATTTTGATAGTTTTCCATCACGGCCACCAACGCACGTCCCACCGCAACGCCAGAACCATTTAAGGTATGCACAAATTCAGGGGAGACTTTCTTCCCTTCCTCTGCCTTTGGACGGAAACGAGCATTCATACGACGGGCTTGGAAGGCTTTGGTATTTGAACAAGATGAAATCTCACGCCATGCTTGTTGCCCTGGCAACCAAACTTCTAAATCCCAAGTTTTTGCTGCACCAAATCCTGTATCTCCAGAACAAAGCAAAATACGACGATATGGCAATCCCAATCTTTCCAACACGGTTTCCGCACAGCGTGTCATGCGTTCATGTTCAGCTTCACTTTCTTCTGGTGTGGTGATGCTCACCATTTCCACTTTGTAAAACTGATGCTGACGAATTAACCCACGCGTATCTTTCCCCGCAGCGCCTGCTTCACTTCTAAAGCACGCAGACACAGCCGTTCTACGAATAGGAAGCTCTTCTACAGAGATTAACTCATCGGCTTGCATCGCTGTCAAAGGAACTTCTGCTGTTGGGATTAACCAACGTTCATCCTTCGTACAAAAAGACTGATCACCAAATTTAGGCAATTTATCAGTATTATACATCGTTTGTTCATTCACTAACAAAGGAACAATATGCTCTACATAGCCATGCTCACTTGTATGTAAATCCAACATAAATTGACTTAACGCGCGATCTAGGCGCGCCAATGGCCCTTTCAAAATGCTGAACCGAGCCCCTGCTAATTTAGAGGCAACAGTAAAATCCATCATCCCCAGCTTTTCACCAAGGTCGAAATGCTGTAAAGGCGTAAACCCTAAATCTTTAGGTTCCCCCCATTGATGAATAACAATATTATCATTTTCATCCGCACCAACAGGAACCTCCTCTGCCAAGCGATTAGGCAAGCTCGCTAGGATTTCAAAAATTTTTGAGTCTAATTCATCGGCTTTAGCTTGGATGGTTTCTAGTTCTTGACGCAATGCAATCGCTTGAGCCTCTAACTCCGCGCTATCTTGTTTTTCACGTTTTAACTGTCCAATTTGTTTGGATAAATTATTACGATCCGCTTGTTTGGTATGAAGTTCGTTTAATAAAGTACGACGTTCTTCATCATATTTAACCAAAGTCTCACTGACAGGAGGTAACCCTCGACGTGCTAAATCATTGTCAAAAGCTTGTGGGTCAGCACGCAGCGCACGAAAATCATGCATTATTCATCCTCCTCAGAGTGTTTGGGCTCTACTAAACGAGCGGAAAAAATAGAAATCTCATATAAAATAATTAACATTACAGCCATTGATGCTTGGCTAATTACATCAGGTGGTGTTAAAATAGCAGCAACAATAAATGCAACTACATACGCGTATCTTCTAAATTTTTTTAAACTTTGTGTAGTCAAAAAACCAACTTTAATCATTAACATTAATAATACAGGTAATTCAAACGCAACCCCAAAACCTAAAATCAAATGTGTTACCAAAGTTAAGTATTCAGAAACTTTTGCTTGTAATATAATGTTCATGATATTGGCATTCCCTTGTATTTGGAAAGACAAGAAGAACTTCCATGCCATTGGAAAAACAAAATAATAAACAAAAGCTCCTCCTAACAAAAACAAGAGTGGAGTTGCAATTAAAAATGGAGCAAAAACCTTTTTTTCATTTTTATAAAGACCTGGGGCAATATAGATCCAAGCCTGAGTTGCAATCATTGGAAAAGAAAAAAAACTTGCTCCAAAAACTGAAAGTTTAATGTTTGTAAAAAAGGCTTCCGTTAAATTTGTATAAATCATATCAGGTTTCTTCCCAACCGCAAGCATCGCATTTTTTAATGGCTCTGCCAAAAATAAATAAATATGTTGAGAAAAATAATAACAAATACCAAAAGTCACTATAAAAGTTGCAATACACCAAATCAATCGGCGACGCAGCTCAATAAAATGCTCCATTAATGGCATGGCTTTATCATTTAATTCTTCTGCTTGATCACTCATGACCATCTCTGTTCTTTATATTTGGAAATATGGGGCGGAATCATCGCAGGCGACGGTGAGGCGGCTCGCCTTACTTGTAATCGTTGAGCAATATGCGGAGGAAAAAAAATCGGCGCAGGGTCTTTTGCTTCCAATGCATCATAATCAACTTCGTCTTCCTTTTGCCAATTCTCTTCTGCAACATCAATCATTCCTGGAACAGGCTTGATATCCCCTTCTGCAATTTCTGAATAATGAGACGTTGGAGAGCTGATCGCGGTCTCTGATAAAGGGGAATCTCGTAAGGTATTTTGCAAAGAACCATCACGATCAATTACACTTAAAATCGCTCCTTTAACATTTAAACTGCGTAATTGTAATAATTGATCTTTTGCTTCTTTTAAATCAGGATCTTTGATCACTTCATCAACCTGATTATGAAATTCACTCGCCATTTTACGACATTTTTTAATAATGTCAGATAACCAACGTAATACCTTGGGAAAATCTTTGGGGCCAATGAACACCATGGCAACAATGCCAATCAAAAAGAGCTCTGCCCAGGAAAAACCAAACATTACTTTTTTTGTCCCTCCAATCTCTCAAAACCACACCAACTAAACATTTACCATATACTTCTTCTATACGCGTTCTGATCAGAAAATCTACATAAATTCGTTTATTCTTGTGAAGTTTGATAAGGTATCTCTGTAAATAAATCTTCTTTTTTAGGCAAATCCTGCAACGTATTTAACCCTAAATATCCTAAAAATTCCTGAGTGGTTCCCCATAATACAGGACGACCAGGCACTTGTTTATGTCCACAAGGTTTGATTAAAAGACTTTCCAGCAAACTATCCAACACATTTTGTCCTAAACCAACCCCGCGAATACGTTCAATATCTGCACGCGTGCAAGGTTGATGATATGCAATAATCGCCAAAGTTTCCATTGCTGCACGAGAAAGCCGCTTTGGTTTATTAATGACTTTAACTAGATAAGGAGCCAATTCTTCAGCTGTACGAAATTGCCATCCCCCTGCTACTTGACACAAATGAATCCCTTTATCAGCATAATCTTGTTGTAATTGCTCTAAAATTAATTGTAACTCGTTCGAAAGCACAGTCATATTTTCGGCAGAAACAGCATTTTTCGTTAATAATTCTATCATTAATTTTTCAGATACAGGATTTTCCTGAGAAAAAATAAATGCTTCAAGAATCTTTTTATACTGTGCTGGAATTAAGCTCATCCCTTACCTCTTGTTCGGACAACATATCCTCTTTGGATTTTCTTAACTGAATACGCCCAAATTGCTCTTTTTGATTCAATTGAATTTGACCATCCTTCGCAAGCTCTAATCCTGCCAATAATGTTCCACTCCATGCTGCTTTCACACGAAGAGAAGCCATCTCTGGTGTTATCCCTGGCTCTTGCAAGGACGTATAACTAGGTAAAAAAGCATCCAATACATGCCAACCAGGCACGTTACTTTGACCCAATAACCGCTTTAACCGTGATAATGCATCTCGAACCGTCCAAAAGTTAAAGGAACGAATACGCCATGCTTTCTTTTTAGACTTCCTGCGTGCAACCCCAACATACGCACTCATAAAACGTGAAATATCTAATACAACTCCAGAAGAATCAATCTCTGTATGATTTTCATAAAATCCACGCACAAAAACTTCGCTTCCTAATAACGGGCGCTCATTCATCCATCGTGCGACTTTGTTAATCCGTTCTAGCTCTTCCAAACGTTCTTGCAAAATATCAACAGCTTGTTCGGTTTCTTCGCCATCGATGGGCTTTTCAGGTAATAATAAGCAAGATTTTAACCATGCCAACCATGCTGCCATCACCAACCAATCTGCGGCAAGCTCCAAACGAATTTTACGAGCAGATTCAATAATTTCCAAATATTGTTCTACAAGTTGTAAAATAGAAATTCGAGCTAAATCAACCTTTTGCGTACGCGCCAGTTGTAGCAATAAATCTAATGGACCTTCAAACCCATCCAGATGCACAACAAAGGATTCAGCTTCCTGAATCCCTTGTGCGAATTCTATATCAACCAATTCAGACATCTAAAGGCAAAAACATTAATAAGCAATCGTACAAGCAACACCTTTTGCTTTTAACTGTCCACAAACTGTATTTACTTGTGCTTTAGAAGCCAGCCCTTTAATCCGTAAACGATAAACAGCACTTCCGTTTACTTCTGCCTTTTGAACGGACGGTGTATATTTTCCTAAAATCTCAGGTGCTTTTTTCTTAAGCACTTGCCATTGCTTTTGTGCAGCTTCATGAGATTTCAACGAAGCCAGTTGAATACCAAAATGACCCGCAGAAGATTGATGACTTTCTATCTTCTTAACTGTCTTTTTAGGTTCCGTTTTAGGACTATTTTCTTGTTTGTTTTGAGTCGCATGACGGGGTTGTTGATGATGTTTTGGATGAGAGACAGGCCTTGAAGTTTGTGGCTCTTCATTCACAGGATGATCTTGTCCCGCAGTAGCAGGCGGCACCGTTTGCGTATCCTTAGGCGCAACGGGTGGCGGGATAACAGGTGGCGGCGTTGGATGATTGAACTGATCTGCCAATCCTTGAGGATTAGCTTTCTCTGGCCCTGATGCAAGAGGACCATTAGGCGGTGTGGCTGGATTATTTAAAGCATTATCCCCAAGCCCCATACCAATCGTTTCAACATTCCCTGTATTTGCTGGTTTGACCTTTGCCACTTCTGCTGGAGGTTCAAAAACAGGCACACCCTTATTCGATGAATTAAATATCATCCATCCACCAATAAACAAAACAAGCAGTCCGCCAACCCCACCAGCTGCATAAGTCAAACGACGTGTAGAGTTCCCTTCTCCACCCCCACCAGTAAGAGAATTTAAAAAGCCAAAACGCGCAGCAGGCTTTCTGCGATCATATTCTTGATCCGCATATTCATCATCATCTTCATCATCATGATAGCGTGATGCCATACGTTCACGATCATTACGCACTCTTTGATCGGGATGAGGCGCACGGTCATTTCCCCCATCATCCATAGAATCTTCATCAAAAAATGACTTTCTTTTTGAAGGGTCTGGTGAATTTGGATCCATCATCTCATTTCCTCTACTGGTTCAACACCTAAAATCATCATTGCAGAACGAATAATACACGCTGTGGCCTCTACCAAAGCCAACCGAGCCATTGTCCCTGGCAAATCCTCTTCTTGAATAAAACGTAAAGTCGCATCATCACGTCCAGCATTCCATAACGCATGAAAATCTGCTGCGACTTCCATCAAATAATAAGCAATACGATGAGGCTCTCTGACCAACGCAGCACTTTCAATAATACGTGGCCATTGTGCCAACCGTCGCATCAAAGATAGCTCAGAATCACTTTGCAATGAGTTTAAAACGATTTCACTTAATGATACAGGGGTTATTGCATCAACACCAACAATTTCCATCGCTGATCTTAATACCGAGCGACACCGTGCATGGGCATATTGAACATAGAACACTGGATTATCGCGCGTTTGTGCAATCACTTGTTCAAGATCAAAATTCATTTGTGCATCTGATTTGCGCGTTAACATCGTAAAACGCACAGCATCTTTGCCTACTTCATCAATTAAATCACGTAATGTAATAAATGTTCCTGCGCGTTTTGACATTTTGACGACTTCGCCATTACGTACAACACGCACGATTTGACATAAGACAACTTCGAAATCCACAGGATTTTGATCGGTTAATGCTTTAATTGCCGCACGCATCCGAGGAACATATCCCCCATGATCTGCGCCCCAAATATCAATCAGGATTTTTGCACCACGTTCTATTTTATCATAATGATAGCCAATATCATTTGCAAAATAAGTTGCTGTACCATCTGATTTACGCAATGGACGATCAACATCATCCCCATATTCTGTCGATTTAAACAAAGTCTGAGGACGTTGTTCCCAATCTTCAATGACTTTACCTTTAGGGGGTTCTAATACACCTGTATAAAGCAAACCCTTATCTTTTAAGATATTGAGAGCTTTTTCTGCTTTGCCTGAATTTAAAATAGAAAGCTCAGAAACAAATACATCTTGATGCACCCCAAGCACATCCAAATCTTCGCGGATGCTGGCCATCATTTGTTTGAGAACACATTCCCTGACAATATCAAACCATGCAGGTATTGGCTGCGCGCCCGTGCCTTCTAATAAGGCTTCCCCATGCTCTTTTGCTAAAAGCTCACCTACTGGAACCAAATAATCGCCTTGATATTGTAAGCCACCAGCCATGTAAGGTTTAAATTTTTCTTCAAATGCTTCGGCAGAGAGATCTTGACCTAATGCCTGTAAATAACGCCAATACGCTGCCCATGCCAAAGCCACCACTTGGGTTCCTGCGTCATTGATATAATATTCTTTTGTAACCTCAAACCCTGCTTTGGTCATTAAATTTGCCAAAACATCGCCGACAACTGCGCCACGACAATGACCTACATGCATCGGCCCCGTTGGGTTGGCAGAAACATATTCAACATTAACAGCAACCCCTTGGCCAATTTTACTGGCTCCAAAAGATTCCTCTGTTTTTAAAATAACAGAAATTAATTTTTGAAAAACCTCGGCTGAAATCTTTAAATTCACAAAACCTGGCCCTGCAGGTTCTGCATTTTCAATCCCTTCAACTTTTATTAAATAATCTGCCAATTCCTGAGCCAACTCTTGAGGACGACGTTTAACCGCTTTGGCAATAATCAAAGCTGCATTCGTGGCCATATCACCATGTGCAGGATCTTTTGTTGGGGTTAATTCAACCCTTTCCAACAACGCTTCTGGCAAATCAGGAACGGTCTGCCGCAAGGCTTCCAAAACATATTGGCGGAAGTAAACGTACAGATTATGATTAATCATATAAAAACTATCTTTCTCAAAAGCAAGGAATCTATCTTTTCCTATTTACCTAACCCTTATCAAAAAAGCCATTCTATCTTTTATTTTTATTATAGAAAAATTTCATGCCAATACTGCTAAATCGGTTAAACGCTGATATTCTTCCATTGCAAAACGATCGGTCATTCCTGCAATATAATCCGCAACCACGCGCATTGCACCTGTTTTTTGCTTTCTTTCTTGCGCCTTTTCAACACGATTTTGCCACTCTTTGGGTAATAAATCCATATTTGTCGATAAAATCGCAAATAATTCATTGACCAAACGCTGTCCTTTTCGACTCATGCGATTAACCCGCCAATGATAATATAAATTTTTATATAAAAACTGACGAATCATTTGGTTTGCTGCACTAATCTCTGGACTAAATTGAACCACACCTATTTTTGCATATCGAATATCATCAACTGTTTTAGGATTTAATTCCTTTAAATTTAGCGATGTTTGTTTTTTAAGATCAGCAACCAATCGGTCAATCACTCTTCTAATCATTTCATGACGCAAACGATTACTGCGATGCTCTGTTACAGAACTTTCCTTCATAATTTGTTGAGCCTCAAATAAAGCCTCACCTACGATTGGAAGGTCTTGTAATTCCTCGAATTTTAACAACCCAGCCCTTAACCCATCATCAAGATCATGACTGTGATAGGCTATATCATCAGAAATAGAGGCAATTTGTGCTTCTGTAGAAGCATAACTGGACAATTCTAACGGGTAATATTGGTCATAAGCTTTTAAATAAGGATCTGGCTTTTCCACAGGCCCATTATGTTTGGCTAATCCTTCCAAACTTTCCCAAGTTAAATTTAATCCATCAAATTCAATATAACGTTGTTCAAGACGAGTTACTTGCCTCAAAGACTGATCGTTGTGACAAAATCCATTATACGCTTTCATCCCTTCTTGTAACGCAAATTCCCCTGCGTGACCAAAAGGGGGATGCCCCAAATCATGGGCCAACGCCAAACATTCAGTCAAATCTTCATTAAGTTGCAAAGCTCTCGCAATAGAACGTGCAATTTGTGCGACTTCGATAGAGTGTGTTAACCGCGTACGGAAAAAATCCCCTTCATGATTAACAAATACTTGCGTTTTATATTGCAATACACGAAAAGCAGTTGAATGGATAACGCGATCTCTATCCCTTTGCCAAGGGGTGCGGCCTGGGGATTTTGCTTCTGCATATACTCTCCCCCTAGCCGTTGCCTCTTGCACTGCATAAACAGCTAAATCCATCTTTACCACTCTTTATAATTAAATGTTTATCCACTTTGCTGATAGTATCATAAGCTAAACATGATATATCTATAAATCATAGTATAAACTTTATTATGTAACTAAAAATAAACCTTAATAAATAATCACTCTAAAAATGTATAAAAACATTTTTCTTTCGATTTGAAAATCAATAAAAAACTCTTATCAAAAGATATCATTTTAAAACGTTTAATGATACCCAATGATCTTTTTTCAGTGTAGTATATAACAATTGTAATTAATATTAAGCAGATATAATAATGAAATTATCTTTAATAGTTCCCGTATTTAATGAAGAACAAATGGTCTCTATCTTTTATAAAAGGATAAAAGAAAATAAACTATTAAAAGAATATAATATAGAAATATTATTTATAAATGATGGCAGCTCAGATCAAACAGAAGCAATAATAAATAATATTTCCCTAGAAGATAGTAATGTTATTTCCATATCATTTACGCGTAATTTTGGAAAAGAAGCCGCACTTTTTTGTGGACTAGAACATGCAACTGGGGATGCCGTTATTCCCATTGATGTCGATTTACAAGACCCTATAGAAGTTATTCCACTTTTGATTAAAAAATGGCAACAAGGTGCAGATATTGTATTAGCAAAACGAGCAAATAGAAAAACTGATAATATACTAAAACGCAAAACAGCAGAATGGTTTTATAAATTACATAACATAATAAGCAACCCCAAGATAGAAGAGAATGTAGGAGACTTTCGACTAATATCACGCAATATCGTTGATAAAATTGTAAACCTTCAAGAAAAAAATTTATTTATGAAGGGAATTTTTTCTTGGGTTGGTGGAAAAACAGAAATTGTTGAATATACACGTGAAAAAAGAGCAGACGGAGAAAGTAAATTTAATTTTTGGAAATTATGGAATCTTGCTTTAGAAGGAATCACAAGTTTTTCAACATTACCCTTAAAAATATGGACCTATATTGGCTTTTTTTTCTCCTTTGTTTCATTTGTATTCGGATCTTGGATTGTTCTAAAAACCTTACTTTTTGGCAACCCTGTCCCTGGATACTCATCTCTTTTTGTTTCAATCTTATTCTTTGGGGGGATTCAGTTAACTGGTATAGGTATTATCGGGGAATATATTGGTCGCATATATATTGAAACAAAAAACAGACCTAGATACGTAATTAAAAAACAATAAAGGTTAACATACTTATGCTCTTTTTCCCACAATTTACAACGATAATAATAGCTAGTATTATTTTGTTATTATATTGCTATATTGTTGGTTATCCTATAGCACAAAAAATCACTAATAAAGCATGTTTTGAATTATCTTTTCCTATAACAGTTTCAATGTTAGCAATATTATCGCTGTTAATAAACAATGTTTTTAACGTAGGAATGATTCAATCTGCCATCATTTTTATTATCCCAATAATAATATCCTATTGTGCACATAAATCTCATTTTGATTTTATAAAAGATATACCAAAAAAAAAGTGCATATTAATTCTTCCCATTATAATGTCATGTATAATAGCATCTGCTCTTTTCATTAAACTAAATGGTACAGAACTCACCTTTTCCATTCCAATATGGGATCATATTAAAGTAGCTGTAATAGATTCAATTACAAGAAACGGATTACCTATTGAAAATCCTTTTCTTATTAGTCATTCAAATAACAATGTATTTCACTATTATTATTTATGGTATTTATTAGCTGCTAATATCTCCATTTTACTTCACATTAGTGGCTTTAGTGCGGATATTATTTTAACTTTCATAACATCATTTATCTCAATAATGACAGCTTTTTTCATAACAGCTGACATTTGTTCTGAAAAAAATAAAATAAAAACACAATATATTATTTGCTTATTGTTATTTTCAGGTCCATCTGTCGATATTATCAATACTATTACAAACAATCATTTATTTGATATATTATCTAATAATCATTCATTAGAGACTTGGATATATCAAGCCGCATGGGTACCACAACATTTATTAAGTGCTTCTTTTGTTGTAATATCACTATACTTATTAGGTACCACAAATAAGTATAACCAATTTGTTTTATATATTATTATAGCGTTAATAGTATCAGCTTTTGGATGTTCTGTATGGGTTGGTGGTATCACATTTTTTGTAATAGCAAGCATCATATTTATATATGATATAATCAGCAGCAATAAAAAGAAAATAACAGCTCTTAAATGGGCAACAGTCTCTTTAGCTTCTATATTACTATCTACCCCATTATTATATAATATGCTTTCAGCACCCAAAGGAGGTGAACAACATCCCATTGCCTTATCCATCTATAATACATCAACAGGTGGAAAATTATGTGATATAATTTTCTTTTTTATTGGTGCAATGCCTATATGGATAACAGCAATTACAATTTCGTTTTATATTATATTATTCAATTTAGTATTTAAAAAGTTGTCTATTAGTAAAGAGTGTAAAGTACTACTTTTAATAGCAATCGGTTCTTTACTCACATCTTTATGTATTAAAAGTCAAATAGCCAATAATGACCTTGGTTGGCGAGCTATTCTTCCTTTTATCATTAGCGGCGTATCAATAACATCGATATTTTTCGTCCAATTTTTTTCAGAAACAATCAAATATATTATATTAATCATAGCATCTATAGCTTCATTATCCTCTTTGCAATTTACCAGAGAATTAATCTATGGAGAAAACTATTTTCTTCCTAAAACGAGTATAGCAGATTTTCTAAAAATTAGAGATATCACAAATAAAAATGATAGACTTTTAAATAATATACACGAAAATGGAAATGAAGAAAAAGAACCTTTACTCGGAAATATATTACCAGCTTTAATTATGAATAGATCTTTCTGCTTTCAAAGCGTTGGTTATGCTCGAGCATTTGGACCAGATTGGGGAAATGACCTGTATCGTATGGATTCTGCTATTGATAGATTATATAAAGGGCACGAAAATCAACAGGATTTAAATTTAATAAAACAGTTCAAATGCAGCAAAATTATTGTTACTAAATCAGATTTGATATGGAATAATAAAGACCCTAATCTACAAAATATATATTCAGATAATAGTATTAAAATTTTTATTCTTAAATAATAAGAAGATTAAATTTAGAATTTAGTCTAATTTTAAATAAAATATAATAAAAAACTTAAGGTTGTTTAATGAAACTCGCCAGCTGGAATATTAACTCTATTCGACAACGCCATGATCATGTTCAACAATGGCTTATCAAAGAACAACCTGATTGGTTATTTTTACAAGAAATCAAATGTCAAAATGAGCAATTTCCCAAAGAAATTTTTGAAAATATGGGATATCAAGTCATTGTAAACGGGCAAAAAGCGTATAATGGTGTTGCAACATTAAGCCGTCATCCCTATCAGCTCAACCATACAAAATTACCCGATCTTAATGAAGAGGACCCCCACGCACGATATATTGAAATTGAAAGCCAAGGAATAACATTGTGCAATTTATATTTACCCAATGGAAACTCAGGCGGAAAAGCAGGCTTTCAAAGAAAAATTACGTTTATTGATGCGCTGGTAAAGAGAGCCAATACTTTACTACAAAACAAACAAGAATGCATTTTTGCTGGCGATTTTAATATTTGCCCTACCGATCAAGATTATGCCCCTAAAACATTAGCTTCTGATGATGCGCTCATTCGACCTGAAAGCCGCGATGGCTTTTACCGTTTATTATGGCTTGGGCTAACCGATGCTTTACGTGCATTATATCCCAACGAAACACTTTATACTTTTTGGGATTACACCAGAGGAGCATGGCAACGCAATGCAGGGTTACGTATTGATCACGCCTTAATATCCCCCAAGATTGCTGAACGCTTAACCAGCTTCATCATTGATAAAGCAGAAAGAGATAAAGAGCAGCCATCTGATCATGTTCCAATACTCGTTGAATTTTAAAAAAAAGCGCTGTAAAAACAGCGCTGTAAAAAACTAAACACTCATCCAATGCGCTGTTTGCGCTTTATAAGGTGTATCAAAATCCTCAATCACATCCCAGAATTGATTATGATCTAACATAACAAAAGAAGGTCGTTTTGTTTCAGCTTTTAAACAACGATATAAAGTTCTATTAATCGCACGATTAAAAATACCTGGGCCTGTTTTATATGCCACAAACATATTAGGATTAACATAAGAATTATGGTACAAAGTCCGAATACACTCATTTAAAATAGGACTATTTGCAACAGAACCAAAAAAATCATTATGAACAACATAATTATCAGTTAATAAAAATACATGTTCATAAACACTCGGAACAACAGAATAAAATTGCTCTATTGATTTGATACGAATATCTGCATCCAACCACCAACCACCATAATGATTAATTACATGCACTCTAAAGAAATCTGCAGCCTCTGCTGGATGACGTGCAGAAAGAAAAATTTGTCTTGCCTCAACCCCATAATGTTGATACAACCACTCCACCGCTTCAGCTTTACTAAAAATCTTCAGATTAAAATGACCTAATCGCTTATGATATTCAAAATTTTCCGCAACCTCAGGTGGAGGATTTTCATCCCAATACATATATAAATTATTTGGAATAACACTTAAAAACGGTTTATCGTAAGCCCTACCTTTAACTGATACTTTAGGATCAGGATTAAAAATATCCATCATAATTGAAATATAGGTACGATCAGCTTCCTCCCCTGTTGGAAACTCCTCATAACAATTTTCCATTATTTCAATAGCAGAAAATGCATCTCCACTTTCTTTATATCGTTTCCAACCAACAATATATTTATAAAAAGGAAGACTTAAACTTCTTAATTGTTCCAATTCTTCATCTTTAATCGGACAGTTACCTTTTAAAAGGGCAACCATTCTAATCATCCACAAAATATGACATAATGGATATTCAGATGGGCTTTTCGAATGCATATTAAAAGCAAGCTTAAAAAGAAACGCTGCTTCCGCATAAAAATGATTTGTACTTAAAATATTGCCAATATCATAAGCCGCAATAACATCATTTAAACCACGTTGTTGATATACCTCTAACGCTTGTGGACATATAGACAACATACCTGTGTAATCTATAGAGAGAGCTTCTTCCATGAATTTTACCTAAACCTAAACAATACAAATAAATTTTAAAGATTACATTACAACCATTCAGTTTTAAAGACTATATTTATACAACACTCCACGTCCCGCCCTGCTTATATGCTACAGGATATTGTTCTGTCACTTTATCAAATATTTTATGATCTATTAACTTTAAAGAAGGGAAATCCTTTGTAACCCCATCTATACCGCGAAAATAAGTACGATTAACAGCACGCATAAACACACCTGGGCCTGTTTTATAAGAAATAAACAACCCTTCATATTCATAACAATTGCGGTAAATTGACAATAAGCAATCTTTTAAAATCATACTATCTGCTGTCGCTGCAAAAAAATCATTATGAACAAAATAACCATCTGTTAACAATAAAACATTATCATAATTTCGAGGAATATATTTTTCCAAAACATCTTCAGAGATAATTTTAAGGTCTGCGTCAACCCAAAAACCACCATTCAAATTAATCACATGTACCCGTAAAATATCTGCAGCTTCTGCGGGATGACGGGCTTTTAAAAAGATCTCACGTGCTTCCTTACCGTAATATTTATATAACCACTCAGCGGCTTTTTCTTGATCAAATACATCAACAAAATATTTGGGAAAATTTCTTTGATGAAATTCAATGTTTTCACGAACATCATCAGGCATATTTTTATCCCAATAAAAAAACATCTTACGAGGAATTTCTATTTTACGTATTTTATTAGGAAAATTGCCTTGTGTTAACCCATCATAAATTAACCTCAAACAAACGGTATCAATCTCTTCCCCTGTATGGAAAAGTTCATAAGCACATCCAATTTGTTTCAGTGCTTCTAATGTCGGAAGGTTATTATGCTTATATTGCTGAACGCTAGTAATATACTGATATAAAGGCTCAGACAGCTCTTTTAAACGATTAAGATCTTCATCTGTAAGTTCAGCATTTCCTTTGATCAAACATAATAATTTAACCTGCAGTAAAATTTCTTCTCTTGGATGACCTTGAGGATCTTGTCTACGATAATGAATGGCTTCTTGATAAAATATTGCAGCTTCTTTGAAAAAACCATGCATATGTAAATGATTGGCGATATTAAAAGCTGTCATCACATCATGACAACCATGCTGATTAAACAAACCTTCAGCTACGGGGCAATCTTTTACAAAATCCCGCAAATCATCCTTGTCTATCATCAAAGACTAACCCTTAAAACAATATAATTTTTACTACTTTAAACCTCTTATCCTAAACTTAATAATATAATCAAATAGCTCTGTATAGCCTTAAATCGTAATAAATAGTTAAAAAGACAATTAAAATTAAGAAAACTCCTTTGCTTTCTTGTTATCTTTTCGTATTATACAGTGTTTTGATAAGATCAAGGTATAAAATGCGTAAGAAATCGTTTTTTTGGGCTATTCCTGCCTTTGTTGGCATTGGCCTATTCTCTTCTTCATTGGGAATGGCTCAACAAGCCATGACACCAACGGCAGCCTCTCCATTACCCTTTCCCGTTCCTGCCCTCTTACACGAGGATAGCAGCTATAATGTACAGCATATCAATACTTATGGAAGCTGGAGCATTATCGCAGGTCAACCTTATGCAAGCTTATTATGGCAACAAGAAAAAGGCTCTTTAAAGCTTTACATTACACCATCAGAAAATATGATTACCCTTGATGTCATTGCCAAGAAAAAAGAAAATAGAGACTTTAAACTTCCCTTTATCACTTGGAATATTAAAAATGTTTCAGTGACCCTAAACAAAATTAGTGATCACAAAGGATGGGTCCAATATTCAACCTCTGTTTATACGCAAAATATTGATAAACTTGTTGCTGCGCTACAGGAAGAGGCCCCAATGACACTTAATCTTTCTGTTCTTACCTCTATTCCTATCAGCACCGAGGGATTACGCGCTGCAATGAATGATTTTACACAAATTATTCGTCAGCATAATCTCATTGCTCCTAAACCTTTAGCTATTAATGTTATCAAAGACGATGCTTTCGTTCCTCTTGATGGGATGTCTCCTGAACTTTTCCCCCTTTATCAAGAGACCAGCTATTATGTAAATCAATGTTTATCTATGGCATCTTCTAAAAGCTCAGATAAAATGAGATATAATATCTGTATGAAGCGTAATGAATTATTAAAACAAATGAAAAAGAAGGGATGGTGCTGGGGAAGCGGTGATCCCGATCAACATGACAAAGATAAAAATTGGAATAAATGCATTATGAGCCCCAAAGGGGATGTTGAAAAAATCAAAGAAAACACCAAAAAAGACTTTGAAAAAGCAAAATCAATGTCCAATAATTAAATACTGTTCTTTTCTTTATATTGTCACATCATTATTAATATAATACCTCAATAATAAGGTCATATTATGTTTCCATCTCTTCTTAGTCGTTGGAAAACGATTTGTTTAGTTACTGTCAGTGCTTTAGCACTCTCAGCCTCTATTTCTGCGGTTAATGCAAAAGACGCTGCACCATCTTTACAGACAAACCCAGCCTCTTTGCTTTCATACCCTCAATATGGAGAATGGCGCTATAATCCACAAAATAATCCCCCCACTTTAATATGGTGGAATCAGCGGATGCCTATGGTTCCTGTGCTATCCATTTCTTTTTTACCTAATCGAATTGTTCTTAATGCTGTAACACCCGTTTGGCCTGACACAGGCATTGTCTTTTATATTAAAGACGAAAGCGAAAAAATGGGGTTAAACCTTACCTTACTAAAAAGAACAGATAAAAATTGCTTCTATCAAGCAACAATCTATGGTGTCCAAGATCAACAAGATTTCATCAATAACTTGGTCTCTTCTCGTAAAGCACGCTTAATTACCCCCTCTTCTTATTCTCAATCTTTATCTTTAAATCATGTATATGATGCGATGTTGGCAATTATTAGCGATCATCCTGATTTACACTTCATATTACCAGACAATAAACTGACACCGATAATGACTGCCCCATAAATTATCTCTTTTCTGATTAAAAAAGATAAGCGTATACTAAACGCTATTCTTTAACCCCATATAAAAGGATACAATAATGACAGATTCAGACAACAAAAATTCAACACATCAATCAGATGTGACCGAAGTCATTGTTGCAGATATTGGCGGAACCAATGCGCGTTTTGCAGTAGCCAAAGTGCAAAACGGTAAAGTATTATCCATAGATAATGAAAATATTCTTAAAACTGCTGATTATGCGACATTACAACTGGCATGGGATGCATTTGGACAAAAAATGGGGCGTCCTTTACCCAAAGCGGCTTCTATGGCCATTGCCTGCCCTATCCGAGGGGATATTTTAAAATTTTCAAATAGCCCTTGGATTATCCGCCCTGCTTTGTTGGCTGAACAATTAAATTTAGACACCCTTGTTTTAATTAATGATTTTGAAGCTGTTGCCCATGCAACTGCACATAGTGATAACACGTATCTTAAACATATATGTGGCCCCAAACGTAAAGACCCTCCTACAGGGGTTACCTCCATTGTTGGACCTGGCACAGGACTTGGCGTTGCTTCATTAATGTTTGAAGACGATTCCTATCAAGTTATCCCAAGTGAAGGTGGACATATCACTTATGCACCTTGTGATAATATTGATATTAGTATTTTACGTTATTTAAAACAACATTATCGCCGTGTTTCTGCAGAACGTATTATCTCTGGTCCTGGATTGGGAAATATTTATGACGCGCTTGCCGCAAGTGCTGGATTAGCAGTCAGCCATCACAGCGACAGCAATCTTTGGGACTCTGCTTTAAAAGGCACTGACCATTTGGCTGCGGCTGCATTAGAAAGATTCTGTTTGAATATGGGAACATTCTGTGCGGATATCGCATTGGCTCAACTTTCCAATCGTGTTGTTATTAGTGGTGGTATCGGACAATTATTAGTTGATTACTTGCCTCAATCTGGTTTTGGAGAACGCTTTGTTGACAAAGGACGCTTTGAAAGAATGTTGGCACAACTTCCTGTAGAAGTCCTAACTTATCCGCAACCTGGTTTATTAGGTGCAGCCGCAGCTTATGCTGTAAAGCACACAAAATAATTTAAACATATGAATACAAATAAAAACGAACAAGCTGAAAAAGAAGCTAAAATCAAACGCCGCGAAAAAGAAGCCGAGGCTTTGAGAGAAAATTTAAGACGTCGTAAAGAACAACAACGCACAAAAAAAGAGCAACAATCTTAAGCTCTTTATATAAAAATGCTTGTTTGAATCCCAAAGGTCGTTTATTGAACAGCTGATCATCTTGTAAGAATTAAGAGGAATATACGAATGCCAATTATGCCTGACAGTTGGATTACAAAAATGGCAAAAGAGCATAAAATGATTGAACCTTTTGCAGATAAACAACATCGTGAAGGCATAATCTCTTATGGCGTATCCTCTTATGGATATGATGCTCGGGTTGCGGATGAATTTAAAATTTTTACGGATATTGACAACGCCGTTGTTGATCCTAAGAATTTTACATCAAACAGTTTTGTTACACGCAAAACAGATGTTTGTATTATTCCCCCCAATAGTTTTGCTTTGGCGCATACCATTGAGTATTTCCGAGTCCCCAGAGATATTTTAGTCGTCTGTCTTGGGAAGTCCACTTATGCAAGATGCGGTATTATTGTCAATGTCACCCCTTTAGAACCAGAGTGGGAGGGACAAGTGACAATTGAAATAAGCAATACAACGCCTTTACCTGCAAAAATTTATGCCAATGAAGGTATATGTCAATTTCTCTTTTTCCAAGGCAGTGCCCCTTGTGATATCAGCTATGCGGATAAAAAGGGTAAGTATATGGGGCAAATGGGCGTTGCCACTCCACGTTTATAATCAACTGAAAAGCTAGAATATTATGGATCGTTTTTTAATTCGTGGGGGGAAACCCCTGCACGGTGATATTGTTATTGGTGGTGCCAAAAATGCAGCTTTGGCCATTATGCCCTGTGCGCTTTTGACCTCTGAAACACTTTCGTTAAAAAACATGCCTCGAATTGTTGATATTAAAACGATGTGTGATTTAATCCATCAACATGGTTTAGATATTCATATTGATGATAAAGATCCTCATCATTATTCTTTCAAAGGTGATATCACAAATACCGAAGCACCTTACAATATCGTTTCCAAAATGCGTGCCTCTGTCTTGGTCTTAGGGCCTTTACTTGCACGTTGCGGTAAGGCTCGGGTTTCTCTACCTGGTGGTTGTGCAATTGGCACGCGCCCTGTTAACCTTCACTTAGAAGCATTAACCGCTTTGGGTGCAGAAATTGAAATTGATGGGGGATATATTAATGCCACTGCTCCAAAAGGATTAACAGGAACACGTTTCGTTTTTCCATTCGTATCTGTTGGTGCAACGGAAAACACCATTATGGCCGCCACTCTTGCCAAAGGCAGAACAGAGCTTTTAAACGCCGCGCGGGAACCTGAAATTTGTGACCTTATTGATTGTTTAATTGCTATGGGTGCCAAAATCCAAGGAAAAGGAACAGGGCATTTAATTATTGATGGCGTTGATTCTTTACATGGTGCGGAACATTCCATTTTATTTGATCGTATTGAGTGCGGAACCTATGCTTGTGCTGCTGGCATTACAGGGGGTGAATTACGCCTTTTGGGGGCAAAAACGGAATATTTGGGTTCTGTATTACATGCTCTGGAAGAATGCGGCGTAGAAGTTTTTCAAGAACCAGACGCTATTCGCGTACGTCGTACGGGTAGCTTGCGCGGAATTGATATTATGACCGAGGCCTATCCTGGTTTTCCTACGGATATGCAAGCCCAATTTATGGCTCTTCTTTCTATCTCAGAAGGGGCAAGCATGATTACAGAAACAATTTTTGAAAATCGTTTCATGCACGTGCCTGAATTAAATCGTATGGGTGCCAGAATCAACGTACACGGATCTTCTGCTATTATTCGTGGTGTACATACTTTATCGGGTGCCCCAGTCATGGCCACGGATTTGCGTGCCTCTTTCTCTTTAATCTTGGCAGGGCTGGCCGCTGCGGGGGAAACCAGTTTAAACCGTGTTTACCATTTGGATCGCGGCTATGAAGCTGTAGAAAAAAAACTGGCTGCATGTGGGGCAAATATTGAGCGGATCAAAAGTTAAAGCCATTCAAGTGTAAAGAAAAAGCAAGGTTATTTATTTTACTTTATATATTCTGATTATATTTAATTCATAGCTTATTAACTATAATCAGTTTTTTAAACTTATTCATACCACAGGGCATCTTTGAAAAATGAAAATTGACTTTTTTCTTTTACAGATAGCCATTTTGCTTTTACCTGGTTTCTTATGGGCAAAGATTGATATTGATTTTGCTAAAAGAAGAAAATCCTCTGAAAATCAATTTGTTATAAGAGCATTTGTCTTTGGTGTTTTTACCTATTTTATTGAATTCGTAATATTTAAGATTTTTAATCAATCTTTTATCTTAATGAGCGAAACAGACAAAACGACCATCATTAATAATCGTGTTTTGCAAGAGTTATTATGGGCTATTGTCATTGCTTCTATTTCTTCCATAATATGGTTATATGTAAAGAATTATAAATTAATTACTAGATTCCTACAAACAATTCGAGCTACAAATAGATATGCTGATGAAGATATATGGGATTTCGTTTTTAATTCAGATAAAATGAAATATGTACATATCAAAGACTATGACAAACAAATAATATTTTCTGGAACTATTCAAGCGTTCTCGGAAACAAACGACAACAGGGAGCTCTTATTATTAGACGTTAAAACTTACGACTTGACAGGCATTGAACTTTATAGTGCCCCATATATGTATGTATCTTTACCGATCAATTCTATTATTATAGAATTCCCTCAAGTTCCAGAAGAACAGGATGAATAAATATGAAAAAGCCTCTTAATCTTCATGCAGCAAAGCCCATTGTTGAAGGTTATGTTGTAAAAGGGGGTGTTAACAAAAATAATGCGACTCCACCAGCTCCAAAACCAAAACCATCTCCTTCATTTTCATCATCTTCTTTTTTTAACAAAACAAAAGCTAAATAATATCTGCATTTGACATGAACAATACTTCTTTGATCCTTGCTCTTCCCAAAGGAAGAATTTTAAAAGCTTGTTTGCCTTTATTAGAGGCAGCAAATATTATTCCAGAACCTGCATTTTTTGATGCGGATAGTCGTTTATTACGATTTAAAACCAACGATCCTGGATTGGATATTATTCGTGTCAGATCTTTTGACGTTGCAACTTTTGTTGCATTTGGCACAGCATCCCTTGGGGTTTGTGGATCTGATGTATTAATGGAATTTGATTATCCTGATATTTACGCGCCACTTAATCTTGACGTGGGACGATGCCGTTTATCTGTGGCACAGCTTGCCAATACAAAGGACAAGAATTTAGGTGATCCTGCACGATGGTCTCAAATTCGTATCGCAACAAAATATCCTAATATTACACGTCGTTATTTTGCTAAAAAAGGCGTCCAAGCAGATATTGTTCATTTACATGGTGCGATGGAACTTGCCCCCGTTTTAAAATTATCCAACCTCATTATTGACTTGGTAGATACTGGATCAACGTTAAAAGCCAATGGATTGCAAGAGGTTGAAACAATAGTCGATGTATCTAGTCGATTAATTATTAATCGTACTGCTTTAAAAACTCAATCTGCGCGCATTAATGCATTGATTGAGCGTTTCCGCCAAATTTTATCCCCTCAATCCGTTGCTTAATTCTTTGAGGCATGTTCATGCATTATTTATCTACAACACAATCTGATTTCCAAACTGTTTTTAAACGTTTATTAACAGCCAGGGCAATGGATACTTCTGCGGTTAAACAACCCGTTACTGAGATTTTAGAAAATATCAAAAAGAACGGAGACACAGCACTTTGCGAGTATACTAAACGTTTTGATCGCCTTTCTCTTTCAGCGCATGAACTGCGTATTACTGAACAAGAAATCGAATCAGCTTATCATCAGATCGATGCTGCATTACTAGATGCCCTTGATGTAGCTGCAAAAAGAATCAAAACATTTCACGAAAAGCAACTTCCTCCGAATTTAAGCTATGAAGATGAAAGCGGCTTTGAATTAGGGTATCGTTGGCGTCCAATGGATTCCGCTGGTTTGTATGTTCCAGGGGGGACCGCGGCTTATCCATCGTCTGTTTTAATGAATGCCATTCCTGCTAAAGTAGCAGGGGTTCAAAGATTAGCAATGTGTGTTCCGACCCCTGATGGACAGTTAAATCCCCTCGTTTTAGCGGCGGCACACAAAGCGGGAATTACTGAAATTTATCGTATTGGTGGGGCGCAAGCCGTTGCTGCAATGGCGTTTGGAACAGAAACCATTGCCCCTGTTGATTATATTGTCGGTCCTGGAAATGCCTATGTTGCCGAAGCAAAACGCCAAGTTTATGGTTTGGTCGGCATTGATAGTGTTGCAGGTCCTTCTGAAGTCGTTGTTGTGGCTGATAAAAATAATAATCCAACCCATATTGCTTTGGATTTATTGGCTCAATCTGAGCATGATAAAATGGCACAATCGATTTTTATTACTAATAATGCAGAATTTGCAACTCAAGTGATCAACGCTGTTGAAACACAGTTAAAAACCTTAGCACGTAAAGAGATTGCACAAGTCAGTTGGGAACATCATGGTGCTGTTATTGTTGTTCAATCTTGGGAAGAAGCAGCAGAATTAATCAATAAAATTGCCCCAGAACATTTAGAGTTAATGGTTGAAGAATCCAATCATTTATTTAAAGAAGTTCGCCATGCAGGGGCTATTTTTATCGGAAAATGGTGCCCCGAAGCCATTGGGGATTATGTTGGGGGCCCTAACCATGTCTTACCAACCAGCGGTGCAGCGCGTTTTTCTTCTGGATTATCCATATTTGACTTTATGAAACGCACCACATTTCTTAAATCAAACGAGCAAGGAATACAAAATGTTGGTCCAGCCGCGGTTGCCATTGCAAATACCGAGGGTTTAACAGCACATGCGTTAAGTATTTCGCAACGTTTAAAGAGTTTAGAAAAATAAAAGCTAGACTTTTTAAAGAAATAGTCGTTATGTTGTGGCAGTTTAAGTATTTAACAAAATATAAGGTAAAATAGTACCAAATGTCTAAAGAAGATATGATCGAATTTAATGGAACAGTAACAGAGCTGCTTCCGAATGCTATGTTTCGTGTTAAGTTAGATAATGAGCATGTTATTTTGGCACATACCAGTGGTAAAATGCGTAAAAACCGTATTCGTGTTTTGGCTGGGGATCGTGTCAGCGTTGAAATGACCCCTTATGACCTAACCAAAGGTCGTATTACTTTCCGCTTTAAATAAAACCATAATGATGGGTAACGCTATGCTGACTAACGTTACCAAGCTGCCAATTGTTCTTGCCTCTGCTTCACCCAGACGGTTACAGCTGTTGGAACAGATTGGTATTGTCCCACAAATAGTCATTGCAACCGAGATCGATGAAACCCCTTTGAAGCAAGAATTACCAAGGGTGTATGTTCAACGTTTAGCGAATGCTAAGGCTCTTGCTGCGCAAACAATTGAAGGAAATAGTCCTTTTATTTTAGCAGCAGATACTGTTGCTGCTGCTGGCAGAAGAATTCTCAATAAAACATCAGACCGCCAAGTTGCGAAGAAACATTTAAATTTGCTCTCTGGTCGCAGGCATCGTGTTTATACTAGTGTCGTTCTGATCAATACACAAACAGGCAAAACATCCTCTCGACAAGTTTGCACCATGGTGCAATTTTCTCGCTTAACAGAAAAACAACTTGAGCATTATCTAGACAGCAACGAATGGAAAGATAAAGCAGGTTCCTATGCCATACAAGGAATAGCCGCATCTTTTGTTAAAGCTATCAATGGCAGCCACAGCAATGTTGTAGGCCTCCCTTTATTTGAAACTGCACAATTATTGCGTGGGCATGGGCTAATCCCTTAATATTGAAACTGACCCCTTTTATATAAAATCTTTTAAAGAGCATCCCGTAGTAGCCCAGTAGCTTAACGTACTATAATCAAGCTTCGCATATCATCCTCAAAATAGCCAAAATAATAAGTTAAACTTTATCACTATCCAATAACCACTCTGCTACAATAACAAAATCTTCATATAGTCTAAGTTAACGAAAAACCAAAAAAAGAATGTAGAGATGGATAAAAAAATTAAGCTTTTAATGGCATTTAATATTATCATAGAGGACAATTTAGATCGAAAATTACTTCGACAAGAATTAATAGAGTATCTTGATATCATTGCTCCACAACTCAATTTACAAGATCTAGATGATTGGGAGCTAGCATTATGTGTTTCTTTTAGTTCTACTGATAAAATTGGCACTGGCAAACGTTCTATACGATATTCATCTAATAAGGAATTTGAAGTCATAGTTTCTATACCCATTCCTAACAATGAAAAAATATTTTATGGCATTAATAAAATAAAAGAAGTGTATTCTAATCCAACGAATAATAAATATTTTTATACATTAGAACCTAATTATGAAGCATATGATAATTTATGTAATTATGTTATTGCCAGCACTAAAAAAGCAATAAAAATGCTTTTTACAAAAGGGATAACCTGTAAAGGCAAGAAAATTAAATTACAAAATCAATAGCTATTTAAAATAATCCAATTAAGCAGCAATTTATTGCATAAAACCTTATTAAATTAAATTCTATTTATACTAAAAAAGACCTTCAATATCCTTCATAGGCTCATATTTATAATCAGCATCGATTACTTTAAAATCAATCCCAACTAAATTATACCACATGTACTGTCTTTTAAATGTTGATGAACAAACCAATTAATTGATATTTGTACAATAAAATAAATGGCACTCACCTATTTTTTCTTTATCGATTATGAATGTTGATATTTCATCATATTTTATAAATCCATTTTCTTTTATTGGCTCATTGGTATATTTATCCAGAAACAACTTACATTCAAAAAGATTTTCATCCAATATTGAAATAACATCAGCGATATAAATTAAAAAATATTATTTTTCAGGCTTTTTATTACGATAAAGTTTTATATCGAATGAAACAAATTTATATAAAATTTTTAATTCATCTAATAACTGAATAAACTCTTTTGTTCCTAAGTTAGCTAACAAATAAAAATCCGCTACTAATTTATATTCTTTAATCTCAAAACTGTATAAATCATCAAATTGATATAAAAAAGGGTCCTGTTCTAATGCGGAAGTATAGTAATAAGGATTTACTGTATAATTTTTGAAATTAAAAGGAGGGATATAATAAGCTTTTTTCTTCTCACCTAAATCCTCTATAATTTCAAAATATGTTTCTGTGTCTATAAATGTTACCTTTTTAAAAGACGATGGTTACCACATCATATATTTTATATACCATAGCTCTTAAATTAATATGATCGTTGAAAGAATAATATGCCTAATATTACCCTACTTTCTGCCCCTGGTGTCATTCGTATCGCCGTTATTGAAAAGCAAACTCTCTTGGATTTTGCTATATGGTATCCAGGACATTCCGATGGGTTTGGCGATATTTACTTAGGGCGTGTTGATCATTATATGCCTGCTTTGGGTGGTGCTTTTGTTGCCTTGGGCAAAGATTTATCTGGATTTCTTCCTGATAATGCTGGGGCTAAAACGTTAACAAACGGTGATTGGGTGACTGTTCGGGTAACCCGCAGTAATCAAGGAGGCAAAGGGGTGCGTTTAGATGCCCGTCATATCCCTGAATTTGACCTTCCTGAAAATAAAACGCCCCAACAAATTCAAACAGGACTTTCCCCTTTTGAAGAGCTAGCACAACAATGGTCTGAGACCCCTATTTTACTCGATGATTCAAGCCTTATTCACCTCATCCCTACAAAATATAAACCTAGGGTAGAAATTATAAAAAAACCAATTTCCTCTGAACTATTAGAACAAATCAATGCATTAGAACAATCAGAGGTTGAGCTTCCAATGGGAATGCGTGCCAGCATTACCCCCACCCCAGCATTAATCGCCATTGATATGGATACAGCTACACAGAGTAATGATAACCAAAATAAAATGCGCGCCCAATTTAATGCCAATCGGGATGCTCTCCCCCCCCTATTACATCAGCTTAAACTACGGAATTTATCTGGTGCCATTATCATTGACATGGCTGGACTTCCCATTAAAAAACGCCGCTTATTTCAGGAAATTTTTGAAAAATCATTACAAAAAGATCCCTTAAACCCCAAATTTTTAGGATTTACGCATTTAGGTCTAGCAGAAATTACTCGCCCCCGAAAACGCCCACCACTTCATGAGCTTCTTTTTTCAAATCATGGACGTGCGATCCAAATTTTAACAAACATAGAACAGCAATTTAAAAACTTGCCTTCATTCCATAAATATCAACAAATCACTTTGATACTCAGCCTTGCATTAAATCAAGCATTGCAAAATGACCCTTGGGCCATTAATCATTTTGAAAAAAGATGTGCTATTTCTTTAAAGCTCGAATCAAACCCAAGCTTTAATCTTCAACAATGGGAGTACCATTATGCCTAATCCATCAGGAAAATGTCCAATTTGTAAAAAAAATACGGTCTCAGAATACACCCCTTTTTGTTCTAAAAGATGTGCTGATATTGATCTAAACCGTTGGTTTTCTGGAGATTATCGCCTAAGCTCTGAACCTAAAGATGAAGAAGAATTTGAAGAATTACAAAATTCTTTAAAAGAAAGACTTGATCCCGATCACGATGTAGGGTAAATGCTTTACATACAGTGATTCACTGATACCGAAACAGTGAACAATTATGAATGCCCAAGTAGCTCAGTCGGTAGAGCAAGCGACTGAAAATCGCTGTGTCGGTGGTTCGATTCCGCCCTTGGGCACCATTCTTTCAATAAATATTTTTTCAAAACTAAAACTCAGTATCTTTTTTTGAAATTACATTAAGCTATCGTTATGCTTATATCTTATTGATAAATTTTGTCATAACATACCCCACCTCTTATTCAAATAATCTACAAGATATTTTACTTTTACATCATAAAGAAACCTTTTCCTTATAAAGTATCTAACCAACAATAATGACCACGTCTCTATAAATAGAATATTTTCTTAATTTAATGGTTTATATCTGTTCGTTAGTGTTCTTTACCCTAAGAGGTTTATTACTCAAAATTATTCTTTTACTAAAAACAATAGAGTATTCGATCATCAACCTTTACACCAACTTAGCAATATTTAGATTTTTCTTTCTTAAGTAAAAAACAATCATATTAAATATTATATTACCAATATAATATATACTGCCTGCAATGATGATTTTTCCAGCTTTTTTATCCAATATTATCCTCTAATATTCTCTAAAATTTAGCTCAATTTTCAGCTTATTCATCACAATAATTTCTTCTTAACATTAAAAATCATAAACAATACAATATGTTAATAAAATAAAAAGTTGATTTATTTTTATACATATGTATAAATGAACATGATAATATGTACATGTATATATGGATATTCTTGATCCTCAGTGCACTTTATTCAAAAATAAAATGTTAAATAATCTTAGTAAAATGATTTGAAAATTATGGTCGACAAAAAGGAATTTTCGTCAATCAATGATCCTGTAGAAATTAATTCTATGCATCATGATGATTATACGCCACGCAATAGCACAATAATGCCTCACTTTTCAGAGGAGGATGATTTAGATCATCATTCAGATAAAAAAATTGCATCATTACGTTTAATGATACCAACCTATCTGGATAATCAGCTTAAACAAATTGCTGCCAGCAAACGTGTTACAAAAAGATATTTAATTCTAAAAGCACTGTCCCAAGCAGGATACCATATTGAAAAAGAAGACTTAGTCACCGACAAAAGACGAACAAGGTAAATTATTTGATAAAAAAACCAAGATATTTCTAAACATAGCAGTGTTTGTGCCGATCCCAATTATATCGACACAACATCACAATCAATAAAGTAATCATTTAAAGAGCTAAAAAGTATCTAAAGGATTTTATATGAAACTTCGAAAGAAAAAACATCAACCTCTCCATATTAACGACATTACCATTGTTGATGATGATAAATTAAAAAAAGCCATCACAGCCGCTGCCTTGGGTAATGCAATTGAATGGTTTGATTTTGGTGTTTATGGTTTCTTGGCCACCACTTTGGGAAAGATTTTTTTCCCTGGTTCTTCCCCTAGTATTCAAACAATTGCCGCATTAGCAACTTTTGCTGTACCGTTTTTAGTGCGTCCCTTAGGTGGAATATTTTTTGGAATGTTGGGCGATAAATATGGTCGACAAAAAATATTAGCTACCACAATCGTCATTATGACGTTAAGTACTTTTGCAATCGGCTTAATTCCAGCCTTTGCAACCATAGGAATATTCGCCCCTATTTTATTATTAATTGCAAAACTTGCCCAAGGTTTTTCTGTTGGTGGAGAATATTCTGGTGCAGCAATCTTTGTGGCTGAATATGCCCCAGACCGTAAACGCGGTTTAATGGGAAGCTGGCTAGATTTTGGATCCATTGCTGGATTTGTCTTTGGTGCAGGGGTGGTTGTCTTAATCTCCAGTATTATCGGGAGTGAACATATGGGAGAATGGGGCTGGAGATTACCTTTCTTTCTTGCTTTACCCTTAGGACTTGTAGGTCTACATTTAAGACATCAATTAGAAGAAACACCAGCCTTCCAAAAACATGTCGAATCTATGGAACAAGAAAGCAAAGACAATCTTCAAGATCGCCCTAAACTTTCTTTTTTAGAAGTCGCAACAAAATATTCAAAAAGCTTTGCTATTTGTGTTGGTCTTGTCCTCGTAACGAACATTACCTATTATGTTTTGCTGGTTTACATGCCTAACTATTTATCTGGTAGTCTAAATTATTCGGAAGACCACGGATTATTAATTATCATCGCCATTATGACTGGAATGTTGTTTGTACAACCTTTTGTCGGGCTAACCAGTGATAAAATTGGAAGAAAGCCTTTTATCGTCTGTGGCAGTATTGGTTTATTCTTACTTTCCTATCCAGCTTTTTGGCTCATTCAAAGCGACTCTGTTGGTTTAATCTTTATTGGTTTATTAATTCTTGCAATTTTATTAAATTGCTTAATTGGAGTCATGGCTTCTATTTTACCAGCATTATTCCCAACACATGTAAGATATAGTGCTTTGGCAATTTCTTTTAATATTTCCATTATTATTGCTGGTTTTACCCCTGCTTTTGTCGCTTGGTTGGTGAATATAACCCATAATTTAAATATGCCAGCCTTTTACTTAATGGCCATTTCATTCATTGGACTGGTAACAGCTTTCACCATGCCAGAAACCGCAAATAAGCCTTTAAGAGGGGCAACCCCAACCGCGTCGGATAAAGAAGAGGCAAAAGAAATCTTATCTCAACATTTTGATACAATCGAACAAAAAGTAGAAGAACTTGACGAAACCATTGCAGAACTTGAGAAAAAACGTCAAAACCTTATTGATCAACACCCAAAGTTAGATTAAATCAACTTTTAAAATATTGGTAAATTATTCAAAGTGAGCTAAAATAACCTATGTTTATTTTAGCTTATTTATTTTTTACAAATTAAAAAGAGTATTTAATTTAAATACAGAAAGGTATTTGGTCCTATTCAATGAAATCTGTGGCATTAATTGTTACTTATAACCGCTTAACCAAATTGCAAAACTGTTTAAAAGCAACTTTGCTTTTACCTTTTAACCATATTGTTATTATCAACAATGCGTCTTCTGATGGCACGGCTGAATGGCTAAATACACAAACAGACCCTAGGTTACATATTGTAAATACAAAACAAAACTTAGGAGGTGCAGGTGGATTTAAATATGGTTCACGCTATATCTCTAATCATTTAAAAACAGACTGGGTTTTTTTCTTTGATGATGATGCCTATCCTTCAGCCAACCTTTTAAACCAATTTGAAAAATTAGATAAAAAAGATTATCAACTATTTTGCAGTAAAGTTTTGTTACCCTCTGGCAAAATCTGCCAAATGAATGTACCTTATAAAAAGGTTCCCTATACTGTATTTGAAACAATTTTATATAGTCTTTATCCCCAAAAATTCTTACCGAATCTGCAAAAACAAGAAGAAGTAGAAACTTTTTCTTTTGTTGGAGCCATTCTCCATCAAAATATACTCCGCCTTTATTCAGATCAAATTAATGAAAGACTATTTATTTATTTTGATGACGTTCTTTTCTCTTATTTTTTAACGCGATCTGGTTATAGGATTCTATTTGCCCCTCAACTTTTATTCATTCATGATACAAATATTGATACAAATATATATAAAAATAAAAAAATATATTATTTGGTCAGAAATCTACTTTATTTACAAAAAAGTAAATATCCTCCTTTTTCTAAATTTTCTATTTTTCTACGCGTTCTTAATATTTTAGCCTTATGTATTTTCAAAGGGAAAAGTATTCATCCTGTTTTCTATTTTTTTAAAGGCTTAAAAGATGGCTTTACATATAAAAAATCTGTATTCTTTTAAAGAAGTAAATTATTTATTTGCTAATCCACAATGAACTGATAGAAAATAAAATATATACACAAATATTTAAGAATAAATCAAAATGAAAAAGATCTCACTCTATGTTTCATACCATAATAAATGTGACTTAATTAAAACAAATTACTTCAAACCAATTCAAGTCGGTACAGCAAATAATACTGTTTTATTCCCTACAGAGCTTAATGATGCTACTGGAGAGAATATTTCTTTTAAGAACAAAAGTTTTTGTGAATTAACAGCTCAATACTGGGCATGGAAGAACGATTTAACAAGCGACTATATTGGCTTTTGTCACTACAGACGCCATTTTATTTTTAATCCCCAAAATAAGATAAAAAGTAATATTTATGGCGTTGTTAATTATGATAAAATTGACGCGCAATATTGGAAAGATATAGGGTATTCAGATCAATCTTTAGAAAATTTCTTAAAAAACGTAGATATAGTCACACCTGAAAAATGGGATGTCAGAAATCTGTACGCCAATAATAACCTAGACCAATATAAATATGGTGAAAATCTAGATATTAATGATTATTATATTTGCCTTGATATTTTAAAAGAAAAATATCCAACATATACTGACTCTATTACAAAGTATAATAAATCACCATATGGCTATTATACAAATATATTTATAATGAAACGAGATATCTTCGAACATTATAGCGCGTGGTTATTTGATATTTTATTTGAACTTGAAAAAAGAATTAGCTTAGATAATAGAGATCTACAAGAATATAGAGTTTTTGGGTATATCTCTGAATGGTTATTGGGCATCTATATCACACAATTAAAAACAACAAGCAAATTAAATATTGTAGAATGTCGCAGGACATTTATCCATAATACACAAACAGGAGCCTACCCTTTGTTATCACATCGGCCAGATGATTTAATTAACACACAAATGGCTTCAATTAGCAAAATCCAAAATAGCTATAAAAAAATAATTCCTATTGTAACCGCTTTTAACGAAAATTATGCAATTACTGGTGCCGCATTAATTCAATCTATCATTGAAAATAGTGACCCTACATGCTTTTATGACCTTTATATTATTGAGGGTGCCTTATCAGAAAAAACTAAATTTAATTTTAAATTTATGTTTAGAGCCCTAAAGAATTTTAGACTAAATATTATTAATGTTGACCAATATTTTAAAAATAAAAACTTAAACCTCCATGCCCATTTTTCTAAAGAAACATATTATCGCGTATTAATTCCCACTATCCTTCCGCAATATAATAAAGTCATTTATTTAGATGCTGATATGGTTGTCAACAAAGATATCCAACACTTATTTGACACTGATATGAAGCAAAAATCTGTAGCTGCAATCAAAGATTATGTAATGAGTGGCTTTATTAAAAATAAAATAATGTGCCGTGGTGAATGTGGGGCCTTCACAGCTGAGGACTATCTTAAACATTATTTAGAAATGAAAAACCCTCAAAATTACGCACAAGCTGGTGTATTAATTTTTAATACTGAAAAAATTAGAAAAACAGGCGTAGATCAACTTATTTTAAATAATATGTGCCAAAAAATTTATTGGTTTTTAGACCAAGACCTTTTAAATAAATATTTAGAAGATGATATTTATTATCTAGAGACACAATGGAATGTTCTGCATGGAAATGACAATGTTGATTCCTTTTTTAAAAAACTTCCGTTAAAAATTATGGAAGATTATTTTAACGCACGAAAAGATCCATGGATCATTCATTTTGCTGGTGAACAAAAACCTTGGCTTAATCCTAACACTGATTTTGCTTCAATCTTTTTTTACTATTTACGGAATACGCCTTGGTGCCATTACAGAGTAAATTTATCAAAGCAAGTATATAATCAATCCTTTACAATTAAAAAAATTCTAAAGCCTTTTGTAAATAGATTTTTACCCTTAGGAACAAAACGCCGTAATTACATGTATAGACTATATTTAATGGCCAGAAAAATACTGTAATTCGACCTTAATTTTTGAGGTGAATCTCTAACTTCACCTCAAATTTACTGTGTTATATATAAAGATAAACACATGAACTATTATTATTCTCAAAATGAAGCTATAGTTATTGGGCTTATTCTTGGTCTTTTAACGATCTCGGCAACATTTTCTGCATTTAAACGAAAAAATAAAAGTGCAATAGGTATGAATTTTTCTAACCTTTATGTTTCCACCTCTTTTTCTAGTTGTTGAATGTTTATCCAATAAATCTATTAAAGCCATTCAAATGATTGCATGTGAGGCGTGTCATCATGAAATTTCTTCTGCTTCTAAAACTTGTTCTCATTGCGGGCATCCTAATCCCTTATATAAGAAAACAAAAATTCCATTTTACGAATAGTTCGTAGGTATATTAATCGCTATTTTCATTCCTTTAAGCCTTATTTTTCCACCTACCCTAACAAATAATGGGATCCCCAATTGCGATACAGCTTTTACAAAAAATCTAGCAATGCAAACGCTTAAAAATATCCCCATGATTCATATTTTAGGGATAACAGCCATTGACTTAAAAGATATCCAAGAAACAGAATACACTTCCAACCAAAGAAAATGTAAAGCCACAGCGACTTTAAGTAATGATACAACACATACAGTTTCATACACACTTTCAAAACAAGAGAATTCTATTTACCTTCAATTACAACTCATAGATTAATGAAGCCTTTTTACTTTCGTTTTTTCTTTATTGGTGCAACAAAAATAAAAATTTTATAAATTTAAGTTGAAATAATAAAAATCATAAATTGTTTATTTTAAAACAAATCTATTTTTATGCTATAAAAATAAAGAAGAATAATGAAACAATATATACAAGGCTTTATCTATGACTGTCACAAGACGTGATTTTTTAAATGGGGTGGCAATTAGTGTTGTTGCAGGGATGGCTCCTTCACAAATATTAAAGGCCTCTGAACGAACAGCAGCCCAAACACTTTATTACCCTCCTACCCTCACTGGATTACGTGGAAATCATCCAGGTTCTTTTGAAGGGGCACATGCTCTTGCGCGTGAAGGTCAGAATTTCGATCCTAAAAATTTACCAATAGAAGAAAATTATGATCTTGTCATTGTTGGTGCTGGGCTCAGTGGCTTGGCATCTGCCTATTTTTGGCAACAGTTACAAGGGAAAGACAGCAAAATCTTATTAATTGATAATCACGACGATTTTGGTGGTCATGCAAAAAGAAATGAATTTCATACCAGTGACAGAATGATCTTGGGCTATGGTGGCAGTGAATCTTTTCAATCCCCCAAACATAATTTCAGCAAAACGGTCATGGATTTAATCACGGCACTGAACATCAATGTTGATGTTATGGCAAAGGATTTTGATAAAACGTTTTATCCAGATTTAAACCTCAGTCGTGGTGTTTATTTTGACAAGAAAAATTTTGGTGTCGATAAAATTGTAGCAGGAGACCCTGGTCGTGCTGTATCTGACGATATTCCTCCTGATCGTTTAAATGGGCGTAATATTGTTGATTTTATTAATGATTTTCCATTAAGTGAAGATGATCGTAAGGCGCTAATTGCTCTTCATACTGAAAATAAAGATTATATGCCAGACATGAGTGTTGAAGAAAAAGTCTCATGGTTAGATAAACATAGTTACACTCAATTTTTAAAAGAAAAAGTTCATTTAAAAGACAGTGCTATTCGTTATTTCCAACAAAGAACTAATGACTTTCAAGCCATTGGTATTGATGGGGTTTCTTGCAGCGATGCGCGTCTTTGTGCCTTACCAGGCTTTGATGGTATGAATTTACCACCTATGGATCCAGATGATCTGGCTGATTTAGAGGATCCCTATATCTATCATTTTCCTGACGGTAATGCTGGATTAGCACGCTCTATCGTAAGGCATTTAATTCCTGCTGTTGCTCCAGGAGATTCAATGGAAAGTATTGTTACCGCTAAATTCGATTACAGCCAATTAGATAAACCAGAAAACCCCGTTAGACTACGTTTAAACAGCACTGGGGTTCATGCGGCTAACGTTGATGACGGGGTTGAAGTTATTTATTTAAAAGAAGGAAAACTGCATAAAGTTAAGGCCGGTTATGTAGTCATGGCTGGGTATAACATGATGATTCCATATATTGTTCCAGAAATTCCAGAAGCTCAAAAAGAAGCATTAAAACAAAATGTTAAAGCACCTTTAGTTTACACCAAGGTTATTGTTAACAATTGGGAACCCTTTATTAAAAAAGGTGTGCATGAGATCTATGCCGTTGCAGCACCCTATAGCCGTGTCAAACTAGATTACCCCGTAGATATGGGGGATTACAAACACCCCAGAGACCCAAGTAAACCGATTTGTCTTCACATGGTTTATGTCCCAACTTTCCCTGGCAGCGGATTAAGCATTCGTGAACAATCTCGCAAAGGTCGCGCTTTCTTATTAGGAACCCCTTTTGAAGTACACGAACGTATGATCCGCGAACAATTGCAAGGAATGTTTGGCGATGCTGGCTTCGATCATGAAAAAGATATCCAAGCCATTACTGTCAATCGTTGGGCGCACGGATATTCATATACCTATAGTGGTTTATCAGATGATAGTGAAGAATCTTCTCAAAAAATTATAGAGGCTGCTCGTAAGCCTGTTGGGCGTATTACAATTGCAAACTCTGATTCTGATTGGGCCCCTTATGCCCATGCTGCTATTGACCAAGGATGGCGTGCAGTCAATGAAATACAGAAGATGAAAGGGTAATCATGAAACGTTTATCTTTATTCGTGTTATTGGCTGCCCCCGCCCTTGCTCATGCTGAAACCCCCAAAGGGGAGTATGTTTTTCGTATCAGCGATTGTGCAGCCTGTCATACAGCCCCTAATGGTCAAGCGTTGGCTGGAGGAGTTAAATTTCCAACTCCTTTTGGATTTATATATTCAACGAATATTACACCCGATAAAACCTATGGTATTGGCGATTGGAGTTATAATGATTTTGTAAGGGCTGTTCGCAAAGGCGTTGCCAAAGATGGACATCATCTTTATCCAGCAATGCCATACCCTTCTTACGTCAAACTGAGCGATGAAGACATGCGTGCACTTTATGATTATCTCATGAATGATGTAAAACCGCAATCTGTCGCTAATCGTCCATCGGATATTTCGTGGCCTTTATCCATGCGTTGGCCATTATCCTCTTGGAATGCAATGTATACACCAACACAACGCTTTAAACTTCGTGCGGACAAGGACGCTCAATGGAACAGAGGGGCTTATTTAGTACAAGGCCCTGGTCATTGTGGGACCTGCCATACCCCTAGAGGATATGGGATGCAAGAAAAAAGCTTTGATGAACAAAAAGGAAGTTATTTAAGCGGTGGGCAGTTGGCAGGTTGGTATGCGCCTTCTCTTCGGAATGTTCCTTTTTCTAAACAAGAAGTCGTTGATTTATTAAAAAAAGGGCGTAGCCAACATAAAGCACTTGCAGGTCCAATGGATGAAGTTGTAACGGAGAGCACTCAATATTTAACCGATCAAGATTTAGATGCCATTGCTACATATCTTATCGATATTGATGAAAATAAAAATCCATTGCCTTCTACGCCTCAATCCTCAGCCCCAGTTACAGAAAATGCTGGTCCGCAAAACGGAAAATTTATGTATATGCGTTATTGCTCCACCTGTCATGGTACGGATGGTAAGGGTGCAGATTATGTTATTCCCCCTTTACAAGGCAATATAACTGTTAATAGTCAAGATCCATTAACCCTGATCCGAGTGGTCTTAGAGGGTGGGAAAACCCCTATAACTCAAAGCCATTTACCATACGCAATGCCAGGATATCAATGGGTATTGACAGACCAAGATACCGCTGATGTTCTTAATTATATCCGTTCTAACTGGGGCAATCACGCACCGCTTGTAACCACAGAGGATATTAAGAATACCAAAGAAATTATCAAGAAAAGCGAATAAAATAAAAGCAGTGGTATTCATTACCACTGCTAGCCACAAAATTTATAAAGACTAAATTTTTTCAAAAAAATTAAGTTTTTTGCGCGAATAATGTCGCAAAGCGAAGTTGTATTCTATTTCCATTTACATCGGTCTTATGTAAAAAACCTGTGTCTTCATTATATTTCTTTATATTCCAAGACCGATAATATGTAGACAACTCTTTTCTTTTAAAAGTAAAAGTGAAAAAATCAAGATTACAAGGGTAATCCTCTGTATCCATTGCCGCAACAATAAGGTTATATCCCCCTTTTTTTGTCGCATTTTGCATATTTTCAATTAAACCTGGAATAGAAGTTGGCTTAAGAAACATAAAAACAACCGTTGATAAAATCAAATCATATTGTCCTGAAAATTGAAGCCCATTTAAATCAACAATTTTTGTTTTAATCGTATCAATCGCCTCATTCGCACAAATAGTATCTAATTTTTTAATGCTTTCCGCATTATGATCCCACGCATCAACAGTAAAACCCAATTGAGCCAAATATAAACTATTTCTTCCCCCACCGCATCCTAAATCCAAGGCTTTACCAGGGGTTAAGTGTGGCGTTGCCTCAACAATTTCAGAATGAGGAAGCTTTAAATCATATTTATTTGAAAAATAATCTTTTGATGAATCAATCATGACTTCTATCCTTATTAAATGATGTATTTAATATACACTTTTATAAAAATTATCACTATATTAAAAATTACCTTTATTCATTTTTATTTATTCAAAATGAATAAATTTAAAAGTCACAAAAGCATCTTATCCATTAAAGAAAAGTAACGAAATTGCTTTATTCATTCCTATAAAAAACATATAGATTTCAACAAAAATTAAGATTAAAAGAAGACCTCTACAATTTATTGGCTTTTAAAGATCGTTAAATGAAAAAAACAAATTTTTTCTTGTTATGTGTAATTTTTTGGATGGCTTCTGCCGCTGGGTTTTCTGGTTTTATGGGAAAATGGGGATTCAGAGATCATTCGGATCGTTTTGGAATTGAACAAATGCTGGACGGCACAGCAACAAAACCTTTTGTATATCGCCAACTTGCCCCGCTCATTGCCGATGGATTAATTCACATTACCCCTGAAACGCTGAAAAATACAATTGTCACAAAAATTAGACCAGAAAAAACATTTTCAAAAGTATCTACACAGCTCGATATCGATCATAAATTTAAATATAATATTATTTACTATCTTTGTTTTTTGTCTCTGTTCTTCAGTCTTTTTATCTTAAGAAAAATTTTACTTTATTTTAATTGCAGCGCAATCGCCTCTATGTTTGCACCCGTTTTATTCATTTTGGCTTTCCCTTATCTTCAAACTTATGGGGGATATTTTTACGATAGTATCGAAATTTTCTTTATGTCTGCTGCTTTTTTATGCGCTTTAAAGAAGAAATATCTTACCCTTTTTTGTTTAATTATTCCCGCAACACTTAATAAAGAAGTCTTCTTTTTCTTTTTACCAACCTTATATCCTTTACTTCGTCATCATCTAGACCTAAGAAAATCCATTGCATTAACAACATGTATGGTCGGAACTGCTGGTATCGTCAATGTTATTGTAAAAAAGATTTATGCAACCAATCCTGGTGGTGTCGCAATTTTTCAATTATTTGATAATTTAAAAGGATATCTTTATCCCACCAGTTATTTTAAATTTGAAATGACATATGGTATTATCGGTCCAAAAAAAATATCAATCCTTTCCATTATTATTCTTTTAATGGTTTTTTGCAGTGCCTGGAACTATTGTTCAGACCTTTTAAAAAAACATATTCTTTATGTCGCTTGTATTAACTTGCCACTTTTCTTGTTATTTTGTGCAACAGGCGAGCTTAGAAATTTAAGTTTATTTTTTGTTTCTTTTACCGTCATGATTGGCTATTTATTGGATAAAAAGACAATTGCTGCTTAATTTTTTACTTTTTATTTCCCCATAATGATCCTAACTCAAAATGAATATACATACTTACAAAGACTTTATCCGATTATTTATGCGTTATTTTGCTGTAGGAATCATTAACACTGCGGTGCATTGGGCAGTTTTTTATACGTGTTTTTTAGGCCTCCATCGCTCTCAAACCATTGCAAATTTTATCGCCTTTTGCTGTTCAACGACGTGTAACTTCTTTTTAAACGCTAAGTGGACCTTTAATTCCCCGACAACACTCGCAAAATATATTTCCTTTTTTACTTTTATTGGCAGCCTTTCTTTATTGATGGGATATCTTGCGGACCGCTTTCATATCCCCAGTTTAATGACCTTAATTGGTTTCTCAGGAACATGCCTCATCTGTGGTTTTTTGTTTTCTAAATATGTTGTATTTAAAGATACAAACCCAACAACTCTTTCTTAAAAAAGTGATCTTATGTATTACACAGCAAGCAAACAACAGAATACAGCAATAGGGTTATTAAAATTAATCAGGCCAAAACAATGGGTTAAAAATATCTTTCTCTTTGCCCCATTGGTTTTCTCTAAAGAATTTTTATACCTACACTCTATATATCAAGTTGTATTTGCAGCTTTTTTATTTTGCTTGGCATCCTCGGCAGTCTATATTGTCAATGACCTTAATGACATAAATTACGACAGAGCACATCCAACGAAACGAAAAAAACGCCCTTTGGCTTCTGGTCAAGTCTCTATTCAAAGCGCGATCACCTTACTTGGAATTCTTTATGCTCTTTTAATCGCAGCCTGGTTTATCACACCCCATGTGATTTCTGTTATTTTCGTCTATATTATTCTCAATTTACTTTATAGCTTTAAGCTAAAACATGAACCTGTTATTGAGATTTTTATTATTGCTTTTGGGTTTGTATTAAGGGTTTATGCAGGGGCCGTTGCCTTAAATGTGCCTGTATCTCATTGGATGTTTGTCACAACGCTTAGCCTTTCTTTATATTTAGCATCAATTAAACGTAGACAAGAACTGATTCAAAATGGTTCTCAGAGCAGAGGAGTATTACGTCATTATTCCGTAACTTTAATTAATCGCTTTGCCGAAATATCTGCAACAACAGCAATTATTTTCTACAGCCTCTATGTAATGACGGTTCAATCCAAACTAATTATTACTATTCCCTTTGTCATGTTTGGATTATTTCGATATTGGTTTATCGTTGAAACATTAAAGGGCGGGGAATCCCCAACAGATGTTATCATTTACGATAAACAAATCCTGTTCACTGTTTTCTTATGGGCAGGATTTTGTATGTGGGTTTTACTTCCAAAAGGGTAACAGGAATAAATAATGAGTCCGTATGCTTATTTCATCACCCCATTTCTAGCTTGGTTATGTGCAGGATCTTTAAAATTTCTTATAAACTCCATCAAAGCCAAACAATGGGCATTTAAGCTGATTGGCTATGGTGGCATGCCAAGTAACCACAGCACTATTGTCACCAGTATGGCTGTCCTTATTGCTTTTAAAGAAGGCATCCATACTCCAGCCTTTGGTGTCGCGATTACCCTAGCTTTTATCGTTATGATGGATGCCAACGGATTGCGTCGAACTGTGGAAAAACATGCTAAAACCATTAATCAACTCAACTCTGATCAAAAAAATATCTTGATCCTTAGGGAACGTGTTGGTCACTCAAAAACAGAAATTTTTTCTGGAATTATTGTCGGCATTGCTGTCGGGTATATATGCAGTATTCTATAAAAAACCCCTATTGTTAAAACATTCCTTATATTTGTAGTTAAATCAAAATAATTTTCTATCTAGATTCGCAAAATAAAATTATTTTTATTTTGTCAATATTCAACGTCGATCATAATTTGTTTATTTTGAAACCTCCTCGTACAGGTGATAAGCTACCAAAGTAAATGATTACAAATTAGAGGAACCCCAAATGAGCGTAACAAAGTTAAAACATTTTATTAATGGGAAATTTGTTGAAGGAAAATCTGCTGAATATTTTGACTTGGTCAGCCCAGTAACTGGTAAAGTTATTGCTAGTTCTCCAAATGCGACACAAGAAGAAGTCGACGCAGCCTATGCCGCTGCAAAAGAAGCATTTAAAACCTGGGGTAGAACAACACCTTCAGAGCGCCAAAAAGCATTATTAAAGCTAGCCGATGCTATTGAAAAAAATAGTGATGCATTAGTCGAAGCACAAAGCCGTAACACAGGACAAATCAAAGCATTAATCGCATCTGAAGAAGTTGCTGTTTCAGCAGATCAAGTTCGTTTTTTTGCGGGTGCTGCTCGTTGTTTAGAAGGCAAATCAACGGGTGAATATATGCATGGGCTGACCTCCAGTATTCGTCGTGAACCTCTTGGTGTTGTAGGACAGGTGGCTCCTTGGAACTATCCTTTAATGATGGCAATCTGGAAAATTATCCCTGCGCTTGCAGCTGGAAATACCGTTGTGTTAAAACCAAGTGATACAACCCCAGAAAGCACTTTATTACTTGCTGAAATTGCAGCACCATTCTTCCCCGCTGGTGCGATTAACGTCCTACTTGGTAAAGCAGAAGCTGGATCACAAATCGTTTCTCATAAATCAGCTGCTTTGGTTTCTATTACTGGCTCTGTTCGTGCTGGTATGGCTGTTGCTGAATCTGCAGCAAAAAATCTTACCCGTGCACATTTAGAATTGGGTGGTAAAGCACCAGTCGTTGTATTTGCTGATGCTGACCTTGAAAAAGCAGCTGCCCATATTGCAATGACAGGATTCTTTAACGCAGGTCAAGATTGTACTGCGGCAACACGTGTATTAGTCGAAGAATCTGCTCATGACAAATTCCTTGAACTTCTTGCAAAAGAAGCCAAAGCAACGAAATTTGGTTCTCCTGACGACAGTGATGCGCTTTATGGTGCATTAAACAATGCAAACCAATTAAAACACGTGCAAGGCTTTATTGATCGTTTACCTCCCCATGCAAAAATCCAAGCAGGTGGTAAAGCTGGAAATCGTGAAGGTTTTTATTTTGAAGCAACTGTTATCAGTCACCTTAAACAAGATGACGAAGTTGTTCAAAAAGAAATCTTTGGTCCAGTCATTACGGTTCAAAGCTTTAAAGATGAAGCCGATGCAGTATACAAAGCTAATGATGTTGAATTTGGACTGGCTTCCAGCGTTTGGACCAAAAATCATGCAAGAGCAACCCGTCTTTCACGTGACTTAGATTTCGGAACCGTATGGATTAATACCCATATTCCTCTAGTTGGTGAAATGCCTCATGGTGGTTTCAAACATTCAGGCTATGGTAAAGATTTATCTATGTATGGTTTTGAAGAATATACACGCATTAAACATGTTATGAGCTCTAACGAAGACTAGGAATTATTGAATGTCTAAAGAACAAAATAAAGCATTAGTGTTAAAAGCACATAATATGCTGTTTTCTGACAAAGATATCAAAGCACTAGAACTCTATTTCTCCCCAGATTTCATTGAACATTCTCCATTAGTTGCTGATGGAATTCCTGGGTTAAAAGAGCTCGTCGCCAATTGTCCTGATATGGATTACAAAGTCAGTCGTGTATTGGGTGATGAAAGTGGTCTTGTAGCTCTACATGGTCGTTTTGTTGGATTGGATGAAACCCCTTTAGTTGGTTTTGACATTTATCGTGTAGAAAATGGTAAAATTGTTGAACATTGGGATGGTTTGGTCCCAGAAGCCCCTAAAAATATTAGTGGTCGCAGCCAACTTGATGGCCCAACTGAGGTCGATGCAAAGGCAGATAGCGAAGCAAATCGTCAGCTTGTTAAAAAATTCTTTACAGAAACATTGATTGGTGGCGATTACAGTGGCTTTGAACGTTTTAGTGATGGACATACTTTCCACCAACATAGCCCAGATATTGGTGATGGTATCGCCCCTGTTATTGAATTCCTAAATCAACTCAAAGCAGAGGGCTCTGCCTTACATTATGACAAAATCCACCGCACAGTTGCTGATGGACAATTTGTTTTAACACATTCTGAAGGCTCTATTGCTGGTGCGCGTCATGCTTACTTTGAATTATGGCGTGTAGAAAACGGTAAAATCATCGAATTATGGGATGCTATTCCAGCAGTCCCAAGCGATGAAGATGCCGTGCATAATTATGGTATTTTTTAAAATTCAAAATACGGTATGATATTATTCTTTTATAAAAGAAAAATATCATATTCGCTTAAAGAGAAATAAAAATGAAGAATTCTGATTTAATAAAACGTAAAGAAAAAGCAATGCCAAGAGGCTTTGCTATTGGATTTCCTTTCTTTGCGGATCGTGCCAAAAACTCTGAAATTTGGGATGTAGAAGGCAATCGTTATATTGATTTTATTGGGGGTATTTCTGTATTAAATACAGGGCATACACATCCAAAAATTACTGCAGCAGTTAAAGCACAACTTGATAAATTTTCTCACACAGCGACTCAAATTGTTGGGTATGAAAATATCATTACCCTTGCAGAAAAAGTTTGTGAAAAAGCGCCTATTTCTGGAGATAAAAAAGCTGTATTTTTCTCTACTGGTTCAGAAGCCGTTGAAAATGCAGTAAAAATTGCCAGAGCAGCAACAAAACGTTTTGGGGTTATTGCTTTTGATGCTGGATATCATGGTCGTACCATCTATACATTGGCTTTGACAGGTAAAGTTTCACCTTATAAACAAGATTTCGGTGTAATGCCTGGTGGAATTTTCCGTATTCCTTTCCCTGTAGAAAGCTTTAATGTTTCCGAAGAAGCATCTTTAATTGCTTTGGAAAAATTATTCAAAACGGACATTAATCCAACTGATGTTGCCGCAATCATTTTTGAACCTGTTCAAGGTGAAGGTGGCTTCCACTTTATGCCACCTGCTTTTGCGAAAAAACTTCGCGAAATTGCAGACAAACATGGTATCAAAATCATTTGTGATGAAGTGCAATCTGGATATGGACGTACTGGCACATTCTTTGCAACGGAACAACTTGGCATTGAACCCGATTTAATGACAACTGCTAAAAGTCTAGCAGGTGGCTATCCTTTGTCTGGTGTTGTGGGTAAAGCTGAAATTATGGACAGTGTAAATCCTGGTGGATTAGGGGGAACTTATGCTGGTAGCCCTGTTGCTGTTGCAGCTGCTTTGGCTGTATTCGAAGTATTCGAAGAAGAAAATCTTTTACAACGCAGTAATGATATCGGCAAAAAAATTGCTTCTTTCTTAAATGGATTAAAAGCAAAAGGCGGTGTATTTGCTCGTATTGGCGAAGTTCGTCACCGTGGTGCAATGCTTGCGTTTGATATTATTAACGCTCAAGGCAAACCCGATGCAGATACAACCAAAAACTTGGTCACAGATGCCAGAGATCATGGATTAATGTTAGCCAGCTGTGGTCTATTTGGTAACTCTATCCGTATTATGGTGCCATTAACTGTTGAAGAAAATATCTTAGATGAAGGTCTAGGAATTCTTGAAAAATCTTTAGCGACTGTTTTAAAATAAATTTAAAATAAGATAATGATTTTTAAAAAGGCACTGTATTAATACAGTGCCTTTTTTAATTACCACTTAACAATATTAAGAAAATAATTTTTGTAATTAAGTAAGCAATCACATAAAAAATCATTCATAAGTCATTGGTATATTGACTATTCATTATCATGTGATGAAAAAGCAAAATCATAATATGTGCTAAAGTGATAAACTATATTGTTAAAAAGACAGCCAAAAAACTCCCTAAAACTATAGAAAGTAAAAATCAAGAAAATGATAGTTGAATAAGTTTATTCAGATTTCACTCTGAGTTTATTACGTTCCCCATCAAAGTCAAAATAATCATTCTGTTAATCAGCCATATTATAAAAAATCACTCTATATATAATTATTATGATTAACAGAATTATCAATCTATAAGCTATTTTTACTTCTCAAATATTTTTCTTCTTTAACTATTGTTTAATGATGTTTTTCAAAGAAAGAACGTCTTTAAATTATCAATATACAAAACGCATTTTTACGAAGAAATTTCGACCCACCTCTGGATACCCAATCGCAAGTTGATAGTTTTTATCTAACAGGTTTTTGGCCCCTGCACTAATTTCCACCTGCTCTGTTAATTTATACATAACACTCGTTGATAAATTAACATAACGTCCAGTTCGGGAATATAGTAACCCATAGCTATCTGTTGCCCAACGATTAGAGGCAATATCTAAACTTGGCAATATCTGTAATTTTGGAATAGGCTTCCATGAAGCATAAATAAATGCTTTGTGTTTAGGAACATCTGTTGGACGAAAGGCTTGGTTTGTTGGATCTGTTAACTTACGATGAATATAGGTATAATTTCCGCCAACTAATAAATTTGAAAGTACATTAACCTCTGTTGAAAGCTCAACCCCTACATAATTTCCATGCCCTATATTACGATTTTGGTTGACGGAAACCCCTTGATAAACCATTGGGAAAGAAACAATCGCATCTTGAATATGAGAATAGAAAAAAGCCCCTGCGACCTTGACTTTATCCCAGTTATGGGAAAGACCCACTTCGTAATTTTGCGCCCTTTCTGGTTTTAATCCAGGATTAGAAACCGCCCCACCAAAACGGGTACTAAATCTTTCAAATAAAGAAGGGAAACGCGCACGATTAGAAAAACTAATATAAGAAGTGGTTTTGGAATCAATCTGCCATGCTAAACGTGCTTGTTCATTAAAAGCGCCTCTATTTTGCACGGGATATGAAATTATTTTTTTATTCTCAGAAGAAAAACCCTGTGCTTGGTCTAACACACGCCAATCATAGCTACCGCCAACCGTAAACTTTAATGAAGGAAGTATATCAAATGTATTATCAGCAGCAATACTATAACTTTCTTCGATCGATTTTTGGTTGGGTTGATTAAATCCACCAGGAAAATTTTGTGTATGTTCGTTATGTTGATCCAAACGTCCATAAAATGCAAAATTCATTGTGTCTCTTTGACTGATATTCCATGCAAGACGCACATCCCCACCATAAGCAACATCGTAATAATAACTATTAAATGCTTTCTTTAATGATTGTGTAGTTTGCGTGACATTATCAAAGCTACGTAATAAATTATCAAAGCTATTTCGATAAATACGGAATTTTAAAACAAGATCATCAGTTAATTGTGTATTGGTCATAAAGGATAAAGAATCAATATTCCACGTTGGCCAATTCCATACTCTTTGTAAATTAGGCGGATCAACCGTACTTAAAGGTGCGTTCTTTTCCCCTTCTTGACGTGTATAGCTTAAAACATACTCATCTGTGTCATTCGGGGTAACCCCTATTTTGGTATTAATTCGCCAATCCAGTGAATCTGAAAGAAGGCGTTTCCCCTTCCCTTGAGATTTCGTAGGTCTAAAATTCGAAGACAAATCGGTATGATCAACATTATTTTCATCAAAGCTAAATTGCGTATACCATTTTTCTTGCTTTGTTCCAATAAACCCAAAAACATTATAGGCACCATAACCACCATCATGGCCTAAATTAACATTACTCCTGACTTCTGCATCAATTTCTTTTTTAGGCTTACGTGTAACCAGATTAATCAATCCCCCCATTCCATCAGGACCATCAATAACCGATGCGTATCCTTTACTAACCTGAATTTCAGCAATATCAGGGGTAACAAAACGACCAAAATCTAATCGATTATCATATGGCAAATATATCCTAATCCCATCCAATAACAAAGGAACCTGCAAACGGCTAAATCCCCGTACATATAACATGCGTTCATTACGGGCATTTCCTGTACTTGCCACATTAACACCTGGTAAAATACTTGCCGCTTCATCCAATGTATTTAAGTTAAGATCATTCATAATTTTAGAAGAAACAACCGAATTGCCAACGAGTGTTTTTCTTTGTTGCCCATAAACAGTAATTTCTTCTGAAGAAATAGGATTTTCTGTTGTCTCTTTTGAAGATTTATTTTCTTGTGCATAAACTTGCGCCAATGGGTCAAAAGATAGTAAAAACATACAAGCAAAAGAAAGATGTGTAACTTTGTTTTTCATGATTTATGCACCTCTATAACATCAAGATTTGAGTATAAAACTAATAAAAACTCTTTACTGTCAATACACATAAAGTACTAGTCCAATTGGTATATTTTCTAATCCTTTAAATAACATAAAATAATCTCGCAAATAATCGGAGATTTTTCATGAGAACTTTTTATAAAAAAATCTTAATTTCATGCGCTACAATTGGATTGGCAACAGTTACAGCACAATCTTATGCTCATGAACAACATGCAGATCAAAACAAAACAATGCATGCGGCCCCCAATAATTGCCCAAAACTTTCTAAAGATATGCGTTCTTGGCAACAACCTATTGTTATGTCTTCTGCCCAATCTGGTACAGAACTCTCTCAATCAACTATTTCAATTAATCAAGCCGTGCAAGCGTCTCTTTTCCCTACACGTTCGGTTAAATTCGTTGTGGCTCCAGAAGAACGTGGCGGCAGTGTCAGTTTTGCAGGAATGGTGCAATTTGATGTTCCAACCCAATCAACCTATCGCGTGATTACCAATGGACGACCATGGGTTGAAATGGTCAAAGACGGAAAAGCGATTGAATCGGTTAAACATCAACATGGTGCAAAATGCTTGGAAATGGAAAAAATGCTAGATTTTCCTTTATCTCCTGGTCGACATATCCTTGAATTTACAGCAAATGGTAAAAACACCATTAAAGTTATGGTCGTACCTGTTTCAAAATAACCATTAATGGTGATGACATATCATGAAGATAAAGACCTTTATCCTTACAATTGCCACAACGTGTGCTTTTGTTTTTACTTATCATAACGTTATTGCAAAAACCGATAAAAACGATAATTCTGCAATCGGTGATCAAGTCAAATTAGGTCGTTATCTTTTCTATGATGCGGATTTGTCTAAAGATGGCAGCATGTCTTGCGCAACCTGCCATCGACAAAAATATGCTTTCACAGATCAAAACTCAACCCATCCAGGTGTGAATAATGACAGAGGGCTTTATAATGTCCCTAGCCTAGGAAATGTGGGACAGTTAAAAACATTTACTTGGACAGATCAACATGTTTTCAGTTTAGAAAAACAAGTATTAATGCCTGTCACGGGGACTGTTCCTGTTGAAATGGGTATGTATAAAAACGAAAAAGAAATTGAAAAACGTATTGCCTCCAACGCTTGTTATGTTCGTTTATTCAATTCTGCCTTTCCTGATGCAAAAGGCAATAAAGTAACGATGGAAAACATCACCAAAGCCATTGCCAGCTTTGAACGCACCCTTGTTACCGATCACAGTATCTGGGATACGAAACAAGGCTATACCCAAGCAATGCAACAAGGTGAAAAAATCTTCTTTGGCAAAGGGCAATGTGCAACCTGTCACACTCCACCTTTATTTACAGATCAAAAATTTTACCGAGTCAATCAAACAGTGCCAAAACCAATGCGCACACCCCCCTTACGCAATGTTGCACTTACTTTTCCCTATTTTCATGATGGTTCGCTTAAAACACTGCAAGAAGCTATTTTACATCATGATATCAAAACAACTAAAGTGCCACATTTATCTGAAAATGACGTGAATGATTTAGTGCAATTTTTAAATTCATTAACCGATAAACAATTTATTAATGATCCTAATTTTTCTATACCTGCAGAACCTTGTGAGTAAATAACAAAGCAAGAAACACTTTTAAAGATGCTTCTTGCTTTGCTTTCTTTATTATTTTGTTTGGATCTTTTATTTAAAGTTGCTTACATTTAAAAATAATTTTTTAATATATAATAGTAAGCAACTTTGTCTTAGCTCACATATAATTGATTTAATATAGAATAACTTTCCAATGAAAATGAGAGGCTTAAAAAGAAAAAGGATCTCATAATGACATTAAGAACATTAACAGCCGAAGATTATGCCAAATGGTTAAAATTATGGAACGGTTATCAAGATTTCTATAAAGTTTCTATCCCATTATCAACCACGAAAACAACATTTGCTCGTTTATTAAATCCCGATGAACCAATATATTGTTTAGTTATAGAGGACAATAATACACTCCTTGGAATCGTTCATTATATATTTCATAGAAGCTCTTGGACTGAGGAGAACTATTGTTATTTACAAGATTTATTTGTAGATACAACAGAACGCAACAAAGGTTTCGGGAAACAACTCATTAACGCTGTATATAAAAAAGCAGAAGAAAATAATTGTTCCCGAGTATACTGGCTAACACATGAAACGAATAATCAAGCACGCATATTATATGATCATATTGCTGAAAATGCAGGGTTTATTCAATATAGAAAAAACTTAAAATCATAAAATTACAATATGTTTATGATTTTTTTTCAAAAGCAGCAGCAATATTGAGCTCAACCTCGTTTCCTACTTTTGGCAAATAGGTCATAATCCCAAAATCTCCACGATTAATTTTACCTGTAATTTGGAAACCAACCGTATAAGCTTTATCCAACGGATTTACGCCTGCACCAACATAAGTCACATGTAACGTAACGGGTTTTGTAATCCCATGTAAGGTTAAATTCCCCACTACATCTGCTGTCTTTTCACCTGTTTTAATGGTATGTGTCGATACAAAATGCGCCGTTGGATATTTAGCTGCATCAAACCAATTAGGATCTTTTAACTCTTGTGTTAATTGAGTGCTTGTTGTTTGGACGCTTTGAATGGGAATTTCAATCGCTAATTTATTTTTAGCCACATCTTTTACATTGAACTTCAATGATCCTGAAATACCAGAAAAATTGCCTGAGTAATTTGTAAATCCAAAATGCGAGACCGAAAATAAAACTTGAGTATGATTAGGGTCAATTTTATATGTGCCGCTCTTTACATCTTGGATCTGGCTGATTACATCCGATCCCGTTTTTTGAGAAGGAACCGCATGCGCCCCTTCTGCTGCAAAAAATAATGCCGTTGCACCTAGTAAACTAACAATAGCTTTGTTCATGATCATTTTCCTTTGATTAATATTCGAAAATATATTTAAATCTCTTACAATAGAATATGATCTATTTCTTAATATTTTATAATATATATTTTTATTAAAAGATTATAAACTGTGGGTGTTAAATAAAATGCTTGATCGTATAACCAGCATGCAAATCTTTATTAAAGTCGTCAATACAGGCAGCTTTTCCGCTGCTGGGCGTGCTTTTAACCTATCGCCTACGATGGTAACAAAACATATTAATGCTTTGGAACAACGACTCAATTGCACCTTATTACATCGTACAACACGCAAAATCTCCCTAACAGAAGCAGGCACATTATTTTATCAAGGTTGTGATAAAATCCTTTCTGACATGGATACCATTGAACAAACCATTACCGCCCAACATGTCAGCCCCAAAGGACATTTAAAAATTAATGCCCCACTTTCCTTAACGTTAAAACATTTTTCTCCTCTATTAATTCAATTTTCAAAACAATATCCTGATATTTCCATTGAATTAGGATTAAATGATCGTATTGTTGATTTAGTCGAAGAAGGATGGGATTTATCATTACGCATTGGAAAAATGATTTCCAGCACACTCAAAGCACGTAAACTGACCCCGATTGAATTTATTTTATGTGCGTCTCCTGATTATTTAGAACAGCACGGCACCCCCAAAAAAACACAAGATCTCTCTCAACATCAATGTTTATTATATAGTTTAGGAACTTTAATGAATAGATCCTATTGGAAATTTGGAAAAAATGGCGAGCATAATGTCCGTGTTAATGGATCATTAATTGCCAATAATGGTGAGCTATTAAGAGATGCTGCAATAATGGGGCAAGGAATTGCTTATTTGCCTAAATTTTTATTAAATCAAGAAATCAAACAAAAACAACTGGTCCCTATTCAATTAGACCAACCCACTATCCAAGATGCAGCTTTATATATTATGTATCCACCTTCTGATTATGTTCCTTTAAAAAGCAGGGTTATGATTGATTATCTTGTCCAGCAATTTTCCCAAAAAGCCCCATGGGATTAATATTTATCAGAGAGATCCCCTTGATCCTCAATTCCTTCTTAATTTTAATAAAATCTATTCCTTAACCATAACAAGCGTTATGAAATGCTATTCAGAAATGAAAGGTAAAAATTATAATTTTATATGCTAGAAGCAATATTACGATATAAGATCATATTATAAATTACGACAATAACCTAATAAGCAATTCAATACCAAAAACCATCGCTTTACTTGACTAAAACAATTATATAAGCCCTCGTCTTTGTAGAATTGATTGAACAAACTTATCTAAATTACCACCATTAAACAAATATCCTTGAATATTCGCATTTTGCGCGGCGATAATATCCGTTTCTTTGTCCCCGATTAAAAAAGAATGTGCTCGATCAATCGGCCATTCTTGGCAAGCACGCTCTATCATCCCTGATTGCGGTTTACGATCTGGATGATCTTGACGATAAGCTTCTATCACAGCCTGTGGATGATAAGGACACAAATAAAATGCATCAATATGTGCATGACAAGGTTTTAACGCTTGTAAAATATACTGATGAAATTGATGTACATCTGCTTCAGTAAAATAACCTCTGGCTACTCCAGACTGATTCGTCACAACAATTACTAGGAAACCTAGATGATTCATGCGGGCAATTGCATCCCCTGCACCATCAATCAATTGTAAATCTTCTTGCCGATGGGGATATCCTGTATCCACATTAATTACTCCGTCTCGATCAAAAAAAATACACGGTTTCGTCGTGGATAAAAGAGAATGAAAAGTCATATACATCCATCTATTTAAATTTAATTTTTACATAAATTACAGTAATACCCTACAATATTAAAGAATTCTTTTTATATTAAAATATATCTTTTCACTATACTTCATAATGTTATTTATAATAGTATAAAAAGTCAGTTTTTTTACTTTTTATAAAATTATGTTATGATGCTTTTTCCGCTGTGACTTGTATAGTTATAACTTTTGTTTAATCTATTAATTAAAAAGGTAAAATATTATTGGATGATCAATAAAATTAATCGCCAATCTCGCTTTATACTTTATATAAGCACCTCTTTTATTATGTCCTTATATTATGCTTCTGCTGTTGCAAAACCAGTATTGCATCAAAAAAAGGATAAACAATTCGATCATCTCATTGAAAAAAGAGATGACACCCCATATCAGGACACTGCTTTAAATAACCCTGTTGCGGACCCAGATATCAATCCTTCTCAAGAGCTCCTCCTCGGGGGGGTTAATAAATATCTTGATCAATATGGTGTCCAATTAGGGCTCAGCTGGCTGACAGAAACCGCTGGTGTGATTAATGGTGGAAAAAAGAAAGGGGCTGACTATGCGCATCAAGTCGCTTTTTCGGTTGATTTAGACTGGGAAAAAATAATCGGTTGGAAAGGATTTTCAACACATGCCATGATTATTAACTTGGCTGGCCGTAATGCCAGTTATGATTACGTTGGGGATTCTCAAATCCAAGCCCAAGAAATCTATGGTGGTGGCTATGCACGTTTTTTCCATATGAATTATGTATATGGCTTACAAAAATTATGGGATGACAAAGTTGAAATTCGTTTTGGACGGGATAGTGTCGGTAACAACTTTGCACTCAGCCCTTTTGCCTGTCAATTTATGTTAATCGCTACGTGTGGACAACCCAGAAGCATACAGTCTCAACAAGGATTTAGCCCTTGGCCTGGAACCGTATGGGGGGCAAAAATTCTATATAACACGACAAAACAAACTTATGTTCAAGTCGGGGCTTATGAAAGCTCTCCTTGGGGGACAGGAAAAGGGGGACCCGCAGGATTTAGCTGGGATGTAAAAGCTGCCACAGGTGTTTTTATTCCGATCGAATTTGGATATAATTCCAATTTTGGCAAAAGTCATTTAAATGGTTATCTGCGTGTCGGCGCAGGATTGGATACTAGCCGTTTTCAAACATGGTCCAGCAAGGCAACAGGCTCTGGAAAGAAAGATAATCGTGCGCAATATTGGATCATGATGGGACAGATGCTTTATCGCAATGATGAGATCAAAGATCATGGGTTATATGTCATTGCCAACTGGGGACACGATTCACCAACCACAGCAACTTTTAAAGATTTATATAATATAGGCGTATTAGATCGTGGTTTCTGGCATTCCAGGCCTTATGACCAATTTGGGCTAATGCTTACTTATTATACAGTGCCCAGAGGCTTAAGTCGCGCACAAGAATACCAAATCAATAATGGAATGGTTTCAGGATCAAATGGGATCTTTAGTGGTTTGTTAAATGGGGCGCCAGGGGTCCAAAGCAACAGCCTTTTATTTGAAGCCAATTATGGTATTGCTGTTTATCGCGGTGTCATGATTATGCCTGTATTTGAGTATTTCCATAATGTGGCGGCAACAAAAAGCACTTACAAAGATGCCGCAGTCTTAGGGTTCAGAACCAATATTGTTTTTTAATGAAATTAATTTTATTTTAAATGATACTAAAATATTGCCATGATTTAATTATATCTTTTTAAGATAAAATAACGTTATTCTATCTTAAAAAGATAATCACGAGGTTAGATATTCCCTATGTTTAAAAAAACTATTTTTTTATGTAATTTTTTAGGAATCATCGCCATTGGTTTAGGCAGCACCCAATCTGCTTTTGCTCGTCATCACCATAAGGATGGCCCGCCGCCACCTGTGGTTGAGCCCAAAGATCACCACTTAAATCCGAAGCAAAATGCTGATGACATTTCACCCTTTGCACAAAGAGCCGCAGAAAATGCCCAACAGCAACAAGCAAGCATACAACAAGATACAGGAAAAAATAAAAATGGACCGCCAGCATTGCTTCCTGACCATTACACAAAACGCTCACAAAAAATCAATGGTACAGAAGGATGGGTTAATAGTCAGCGTCGCACAGGCAAATATGATTTAGGAATTAATATGCCTGTTGCTCAAACCGCAGACCCAACACAGAATAAAACACGCGGTGTATTTCGTCGAGCAATGCCTGTTTATGAGCCCAATTATTAAGATTTCTGAGAAAGTATCTCTGTTATTGCCTTTTTTGCCTCTTGAATAACCTCTTCAAGAGGCTGTTGATGGCTATATAAATCCAAAATAGGTGCACCATTAAATGTAATTTTTTGAATGCTCTCAATCTTTTTTATCATCGAGGATAAACGATGATCGGGTTTACGCTGCATGGCTGTCTCAATATCCACATTTAATCGAATCACTAAATCTGGCTTATGATTCGTCATCCAATGATATAGGCGGCGTTCTAAACGTGTTAAATATTGCGAAATAATATTGTCTGGATGGTCAACCGTCAAATCAGGCCCGTCCAATCCCCCAATAACTGAGGTCTGAGGATATCGATCCGTAATAATTAAAAACCCCTGTTTTTTTAATTGAAGCATTTTATAAAATCGACAAACTCTTTTCAAAGATAAAAGAAACATAATACAAGCAACCCCAGCCTTTGGTCCTTTATCAGAACGGGCTTTATTCGCTTTTCCTGCAATTTTATGATCTAATTTTTTTCCAAAAAAAGGCAACTTTGCAATAACACGACCAATATTTCCTGTTTGCCGCCCCAAATGGCATAAACGCACAGGATATGTTTCACTCAACCACGCAACCAATGCAGAGCAAACCGTTGATTTTCCTGAACCATCAGCACCAATAATCGCAATAATAGGAAGGGAGGAATTTCTTTTCATATACTCTATTCTCTAAGCCTTTTTACTCGATATTTGTATATTACAATAAATTACGATAAAATTTGATTTGATTTATCGACAGAAATTATTATAAGTCAATTTCTTAATGTTATTTAGCTATGTCCTAAACACGATCAATTTTGGCCAAATCATAATTTATCACAAAATATGGAGAATACGCATTGATATTCTATTTTGAATAAAAAATCCATATTATATGGTGCCTAGTGAATTTGTAAATTTTAGAAAATTATATATGTCGTATCAAAAACCTACTAAAGATTTAGCCCCTTTAATAGCATTTATCGGTTGTGATGGATCAGGAAAATCTACATTAAGTATTGATTTAACCAAGGATTTATCAACATTACGCCCAACTCAACGTTGTTATTTAGGGCAAGGATCAGGATATATTGGTCGCAGAATAAAAGAAATAAAATTTATAGGTCCTTTTCTGGACCGCATTATTGATAAAAAAGCAACAACAGCCCGCAAAAAAGGGAATAAAATTCCTGGTGTTTTAACCGCAATGATTATTTTTGCTTTTTCTTGTGTTCGCTTTTATCACTTTAAACAAATGATGAATTTACGTAAAAAAGGAATCATCGTTGTTACTGATCGATATCCACAAACTGAGGTCAGCGGATTTTATGACGGCCCTGGATTATCAGCAGCCCATACAACAAATTGGTTTATTTCTAAACTTGTAAAATGGGAATATAAACTTTACGATTATATGGCATCCATTAAACCTGATGTGGTTTTTAGATTAAATATTGATGTTGATTCTGCTTTTAAACGCAAACAAGATCATGATTATGAATTATTAAAAGCAAAAGTCGAAGTCACACCACAGCTCTCATTCAGAGGTGCTCGTATTATTGATATTAATTCAACGCTTCCTTATCATGAAGTCTACCAAATAGTTTCTGATGTGGTAAAAGAAATTATTTAACCTATTTCTTTTATTAGGATGAAAGTTGTCTTTTCATTATAAATCTGTATTTTTTAGTGGGATGGTCTTATTAAGCATTGCCATTTACATTGCTTTTTTTACCCAATGGGACATTCATCTCAGCCATATGTTTATCCTATCTTCTTCAAGTGATTTTTTATCCATCGTTAGAATTATTTCTAAACTAGGGTCCTTTGTAAGCATCACCCTCTTTACTTTGATCCTAACTGGATATTTATGGATTAGAAAACGAATATATGATGCAATATGGGTAATCATAACCATGGGCTCATGCAGAATCGTTTTCGCAATATTAAAAATCATCGTAGGAAGAGAACGTCCTGTTTTTGACGAACCTTTAACACATGCGCTCAGCTATAGTTTTCCTAGCGGGCATTCAGTCAACACCATCGCTTTTTTGCTCACTTGTTATCTGATCTTTGCTCAAAGAAACACGATCTTACCCTTAACTATTATTGGCACAATTATTATTGGATGGTCCAGATTAGCATTAGGCGCACATTGGTGCAGCGATGTCCTCGCAGGTTGGGGATGTGGTTTAATGTGGATCTCAATCGCTTATCAAGTTAAAATATCCCCTTCTATCCAAAATTACGTCCTTAAACATTTTCCCATTAATAATCATGCGCATCATGATTAACGAACGAATAAAGATTTAAAATAATGCTACAATCAAACGCTGCAATAAATGCCAAACAAATTGTTGATTTCGAACGTTTTCAATTTACTGAACAACAATGTAACCAGTTATATGATATGATTTGCGTTGATGATGAAATAAATTTAAATAGTTTATTACCCAATAAGATCGATTTTACATATACTCAAAAACAATTAATCGAAAGCTTTATGATTTGCCGTAAAGTTTGGATAGAAGGCATTAAAGATAAGGAATTCACCAGAATTATTAAACAACTATGCTTTTCGAGTGAAATCTCAGAAGAAGACAAAGTTATTTACAAAATGGTCAGGGCTAAATTTAAACATCTTTGTTATGCTTACCGTGCTTTTGACGCACGACATAAACGCCCTTTTTTATTAGGAAATATCACTGGATTACTCGGGATTATACAAGATGGTTTTAAAAATCACAAAACCAGTATTGTGATCCCAAATGCCCTTCTTTTAAATAGTCTATGGAATAAAAAAGGGCTGAGCCTTTTGAAAAAAGAAGTTTACCGTTTTTTTCCCTGTGATTTGGAAGGCTTTATTGCAGCAATCCATAATCGCGTTACTTTTATACAAAAAGAAATTCAAAATAATCCAACAATGTCCGCACATGAATTCCATTCGTTAAGAAAACAAATGAGCATGTTTTCAGCACTCTATGGAACATTTGACGTTTTATATCCCTCTCCCTATCACCATCAGACCTTCCAATATCTGGCAACGATTAACGGCTTAATGGGCGATTACCATGATGTGTTAATAGAAAAAAAGCTTAATAAAACCCAGAATTATTTTTTCGATCGATTTACAATACCAGATGAAATTTTAAAAAGATTAATTATATTTATTAAAAATTTTCAATAAAATACCCTCTTACTAGAACTAATGAAATATTTTGACAGCATAATATTATTCGTTTTTTAAATCACACAATATTGTATTTAAAAAATAAATACAAATTCATAACAATAAAATCATATCTTAACAAGGAGAATAGATATGACCGAAAAAGCATTAGTAGAAAACGCTCAGGTTACCCTTCAAGGTGGCACAGCAATTTTACCTCGTTATTACAACTGCACTGTCACAGCCATTCAACAAACTTTGAAAATAAACGGATTTAAAAATAGTTTACTTAACTCTGATTCAAGCAATATTGAAGTGAACGGATCTACAAATAGTATAATCAATGCTTCTCACAGCTCTTTAACCGTCAATCATGGTGAAAACAATGTTATCAATAGCGATAGTGATACTAATTTAACATTCAATAACGGTACTGGAAATACCTTCATTAGGGCAGGCGGTAAGGCTGATATGTATGGTGCTGACGGATTAAATCTAACATTTACCTCTATAAGCAAAACAGTTAGTACCTTCTTTACCGCTGGCGATGGTAATGAAACTCTAAATGCAGGAACATCAAACGGTAAGATTGAATTAAGAGCTAATACAGTAGCAGGCGCAAAAAGCAATTTAGTTGCATCAACAGGCGATGGTGATGACATGCTATATGCAGGAACAGGAAATTCAACCTTCAGTGGTGGTGGTGGAAACAATGTTTTTGCATTTTTCCAAAATGTGGATATTGGAGGTAACACAGTCATTACTGATTTTGGGAGATCTACAGGAAATCATATTTGGCTAGCTAATTATCATTTTAACCAAAATGATGTTCTAACGCTTTTAAGCAATTCACATAATGATGCCAATGGTAATGCTGTGATTAATTTAAATAACACACATCAAATTACATTAGAGGGTGTATCTATCAATGATATGAAGATAAATGATTTTATTGTTAATAATTAATAATTAACTATTACTTAATCCATATAAGATATAGATGCTACTAATATTTATTGCATAGATAATTACTAAGAACAAATATTTTATAGAGTTTTTTATGTTTGTAGTTTTGAGAGTATTGGGAGCGGGGAGAGGATTTGAACCTCTGACCTTCAGGTTATGAGCCTGACGAGCTACCGGGCTGCTCCACCCCGCAGGGGTGTATATGCCTATATGTTTGATTAGGGTTCATAAGTTTCCCTATTGGCATATATTATGACTGAGTTTTCTCTTTTTGAGGTCTCAGTTATATTGGTTGTTCAAGCTATTCTTCGATTTTTGAAGGATAGCTGAGATATTTACTTTATTCGATCATTAAAGGTTTAATTATTAATGAGAATTATTTTTATAATCCGTTGATAAAGATGAACTAATCAGATGATGATTAACGATTGGATTATTTAGGATGGTATGAGGGGTATATTAGAAGACCTGGCGGCGACCTACTTTCCCATGCCTTAAGACATAGTATCATGGGCGCTGGGGGTTTTCACGACCGAGTTCGGGATGGGATCGGGTGGTTCACTCCCCGCCATTGCCACCAGGTCATCTAATATACCCTTGTGTGTTGGTTGGTATTGTGAGTTCATGGTTGGTTAATTGATATTTGGTTATTTTATAAGAGTGACTGATATGAGTGTATGTGTGTTATGTAGAGTAAGTGCAAGGGCGATTAGTATCAGTTAGCTGCACATGTTTCCATGCTTTCACACCTGACCTATTAACGTGGTGGTCTACCACGGCCCGTAATGAGACCTTGTTTTGAGGGGGGTTTCCCGCTTAGATGCTTTCAGCGGTTATCCTTTCCATACTTAGCTACCCGGCGGTGCTGCTGGCGCAACAACCGGTACACCAGAGGTATGTTCACCCCGGTCCTCTCGTACTAGGGGCAAATCCTCTCAAGTCTCGACATCCACGGCAGATAGGGACCGAACTGTCTCACGACGTTCTAAACCCAGCTCACGTACCACTTTAATCGGCGAACAGCCGAACCCTTGGGACCTGCTCCAGCCCCAGGATGTGATGAGCCGACATCGAGGTGCCAAACCTCCCCGTCGATGTGGACTCTTGGGGGAGATCAGCCTGTTATCCCTAGAGTACCTTTTATCCGTTGAGCGATGGCCCTTCCACGTGGAACCACCGGATCACTATGGCCGACTTTCGTCTCTGTTCGAGCTGTCACTCTCACAGTCAGGCGGGCTTATGCCATTGCACTCAACAGCCGATGTCCGACCGGCTTGAGCCCACCATCGCGCGCCTCCGTTACTTTTTGGGAGGCGACCGCCCCAGTCAAACTGCCCACCATGCAGGGTCCCAATCCAGGCTTACTGGATATGGTTAGACATCAAAAAAACTCAGGGTGGTATTTCAAGGATGGCTCCACAAAGACTGGCGCCTCTGCTTCAAAGCCTCCCACCTATCCTACACAGCGTTTTCCTGATGCCACTACAAAGTTGCAGTAAAGGTTCATAGGGTCTTTCCGTCTGACCGCGGATACCCCGCATCTTCACGGGGAATTCAATTTCGCTGAGCCGATGCTGGAGACAGCGGGGAAGTCGTTACGCCATTCGTGCAGGTCGGAACTTACCCGACAAGGAATTTCGCTACCTTAGGACCGTTATAGTTACGGCCGCCGTTTACCGGGG
>JAEBDU010013017.1:300046-337167 GCA_016802625.1 Heliconius numata
AGTAAAAATTCTTTAGCAGATTTATAATGATAATGTATAATATTTGCTATTCCTCTATGATTATGATCTGCCCACATAGGATCATCAGAATAATTTGCAAAATTATGAGAATATCTATGAATATCACCCTGTATTAAACGATATACAGCATGATATTTGGCACTCCAAACCGCATAATGCGCCCCAGAACTAATCATATATCTAGGCTTAGACATACTTTTAATCAAATTATTAGCCAACCCTATAACAGCATCATTAATAAAATACTGAATGCGCTTCGTAACAAGATCTTTTCTATAGTCTAACATGTTACTAGAACAAGTATACTGCCAATTAAAACCGATAGCATCTACCTCGTTTTTTTCAATCCATTTAAGCAAATCATTTATATCTACAAAACTATCTCTGTTAATAGACAAAAATTCATCAACATCTAATACAAGACACCATTTATAATCTAATATTTCTGGAAGTATAGAAAATGTATAATTGCAAACCTTAGCTTGAGGCCTTACATTTTCTCCCATTTCATTTTTAATCCATGTAATAATATTAGCTTCTGCTAAAGCTTGTAAAAGAGCATCTGAACCATCATCATTATTATTACTAAATATAAAAAAATGCTCAAATCCAAGTTTTTTGTACCAAGCTATCCATTCTAAAATAGAAGTACCTTCATTTCTAACTGTTGTTGCAATACATGTTTTTTTACTTGGCTCAATATTACGTCTATAAACGCAATTAATTGCATGAAAAAAAGAAGAAAACTCTTGTTGAGTAAAATATTTTTGCAAAATATCATACTTTTGATCACATAAAATAATCTGCCTATTAACTCGATTTTCTTGCCACTGAAATAAAGGCAACAAAGCATTTTTAACCCAGAAATTATCTTCAAAAATTCTTAAAAATTCGCTTCTAAATCTTGAAGAATTTTTTAATTCAAAAGATATATCATTTAAATCCTTCACTCCTAAGAAAGGATAATACATATTAAGAATTTCGATTTTTAAATCATTTGAACAATGATATCCTAAAACTTTATTTACGAATTGAAGCCCTGAAACTTGTTCAAACAATTCACTGATACAAATAACATATTCTTTTAAACTAGGTACTATATCTTTGGCTTCAATATATTCTAAAGAAATTTCTTCCCAAGAAAGCTTTTCATCTACCAACCTACACAAGTTTAAACCTTGCTTTATCTTCAACTTTCCTATATCTGCCACCGTATTAATCGGAGGACAAGAAACCCAAGAATGATCTAACAAATCATATATAGATACCGTGTGAGACGAAAAACCTCCCTCAATTCCAACAGGGAATATTTTAGAAGTAAAAGGCCTATCAGCCAATTTCAAAGCAATATCATTTCGATCGGTACACAAAAACAACACGCCAGGATGTGCATTCAAACTAAATCCTATCAGCCGAGTTGTATCTAACATTTCTGTTTCAGAAGCAATACAAATCTTTCCGTGATGTTTTTTACTTGTTATAACCGATAGATAATTATGTTCAGAATTTTTTAAATAAAAAAATTGCATTTAATCTTTAATCCCAAATGTATTTTATTACATCTATATACTCATTATTTATTCAGATTGACAACATTTATTTCCATGAATAACTGAGCTTACTTACCATAATAACTTTAAAGATCAGCTACAAATACTTTTTAAACCAGTCTGAAAAATGACGAATACCATCCTCTAGCTTCGTTTTCGGTGCCCAACCTGTTGCTTTATATATAGCGTTAATATCTGACAAAGTTGCTTCAATGTCCGTTTCTGGGCGAGCAACATGATGTATAATTGCTTTTTTATCGAAATTCTCTTCTAAATAAACAACAAGGTTTTCAATTTTTTCTTGACGGTGATTACCAACATTAAAAACTTCATAATCTGCCAATTCCGAACTACCCAGCAGACTCAATAATGCGTTAACAACATCATCAATATAAGTAAAATCTCTTGAAAGATTTTGACCTGTATATAAAGTAATCGGTTTACTTTCTACAATTGCTTTAGCAAATAAGTAATACGCCATATCTGGCCTGCCCCACGGGCCATAAACCGTAAAAAAACGTAACCCTGTTTGTTTTAATCCATATAAATGATTATAAGTGAACGACAAAAGTTCAGCTGATTGTTTAGAAGCTGCATAAACTGAACTTGGGCGATCTACTCGATCTTGCTCACTAAAAGGCAGTTTTTTATTTAAGCCATAAACTGAAGAAGAAGAAGCATAAAAGAGTCGTTTTAATTTTGGTAATTGTCTAGCCATTTCTAAGACAACGAGTTGTCCCATGACATTGGTTTGAATATAAGAAAAAGGATTTTCTAATGAATATCTAACTCCTGCTTGCGCAGCTAAATTAAAAATTATCGTAATGTCAGGATGTTGTTTCGCAATATCCTCCATTGCACATCGATCAGTAATATCCGCACAATAAAAAGAAAAATTATCAAATTGTTTTAATTGATCACAACGTGCCTGCTTTAATACTGGTGAATAGTATGCATTAAAATTATCAATACCAACAACCGTCTCACCGCGTAACAACAGAGCTTTTGAAAGATGAAATCCTATAAATCCTCCTGCACCTGTTATCAAAAAAACCACATCAACACCATAAAAAATAATTATTATACTTCTTTTATTAAACCATCTTGTTTTAACAAAAAATAACAAATTGTCACTGTAAAAATACTAAGTAACTTTATTATTATTTTAAACGTTATTAAATTACACACTTCTACTTTGCATTAAAATATAAAACATCAACATAGATAAATCTTCGCCTATTTTTCAACAAATTTTAATTTGAGAATACATAAATATATCGTTAGAATAGTTAATGTGTTGATTTTACTGCGTAATTATTTAAATATAGGAGCAAGATAATGTCAAATCAATCTTCTCAAGTCCCTTTAAAAGGTTATGCCGTTCTAGATAACCCCAGATTAAATAAAGGCACTGCTTTTACAGAGCAAGAGCGTAAAAATTTTGGACTAGAAGGATTACTTCCACCAACAGTAGAAACTTTAGAACGCCAAGTTGAAAGAGTATTATATCATCTAGATAGAAAACCAAATGATCTGGAACGCTATATCTATCTTATTGGCTTATCCGATACTAATGAGACCTTGTTTTATAAAGTAATTATGTCGGATCCCGTACGTTTTATGCCAATCGTTTATGATCCAACAGTTGCAGATGCGTGCCTAAATTTTGGTCATATTTTTCGACGAGCCAATGGTATTTATTTAACACAAAATATGAAAGATCAGTTTGTAAAAACTTTACAAAACTGGCCGATAAAAGATGTACGTTTTATTTGCGTTTCAACTGGGGGACGTATTCTGGGGCTGGGAGATATTGGTGCCAATGGAATGGGCATCCCTATTGGTAAATTACAACTTTATACTGCCTGTGCTGCCGTCCCTCCACAATATCTTCTACCCATTTTACTGGATATCGGCACAACCAATGATGCTCTAAGAGCCGATCCTTTATATTTAGGCACCAGAACCACACCCCCTTCAGAAAACGAAATTGATATAATTACTGATACTTTCATGATGGCTGCCAATGAAGTTTTTCCTGGGGTTTGTATTCATTTTGAAGATTGGAAAGGCACAGATGCTATGCGTCTGCTTGACCGATATCACGATCAATTTTTGTGTTATAATGATGATATACAAGGCACTGCTTCGATTGTGATTGCTGGCTTAGCAACCGCTATGCAAATAAAAGAGGAAAAATTTAGCAATCAACGTATTCTTATTTTTGGTGCAGGCTCTGCAGGTATAGGCATTGCCAACATGATTCGTTCTGCCATAAAAATGGAAGAAACATCAGAAGCTGAGGCATATAAAGCCATTCATTTGATTGATATTAATGGATTAATTACCAAAAACCGAAAAGATTTAAATCAATGGCAAAAACCTTACGCTCATGAAGGTAAAGCAAATAATGATCTCCTAGAAATCATTAAAGAATTAAAACCAACTATTTTAATTGGTGTTAGTACAAAAGATGGGGCCTTTACCAAAGAAGTTATCAAAGAAATGACCTCTTTAAACAAAAAACCTATTATTTTTGCTTTATCCAACCCCACCGACCACGCAGAATGTACTGCAGAGCAAGCATATAACTGGAGTAATGGAGAGGCTTTATTTGCAGCTGGCGTTCAATTTCCTGATGTTAACTTTAAAGGAAAGGTTTTGCATCCTGGGCAAGCCAATAATTTTCTTATTTTCCCAGCTATAGGCCTAGCAGTATATGCAACCCAACCCAAACGGATCACAAATGATATTTTTGTTGAGGCCGCCTTTGCTGTTGCAGATCAAGTTGATCAAAATGCTAGAAATAGAGGAATGTTATTTCCTGAAACAAAAAACATTTTAGAAATGGAAGTCACAACAGCAACACGTATTGCTGAATATATGTTTAATCATCATTTAGCTACAGTTGATCGTCCAGAAAATATCCGTAGTTGGATAGAAAGCCTTCTTTATAATCCAACTTATACATAATTTAATACCTTGCCTTATAATTTAAGTCATCTATATCCCTCATACCCATTTAGCATAATCAAGGCCGATTTTTAGATTATGCTAGACAACTTAAAAATATAGGACATGTAATTTTAGATTTTCTTTTCCTCAAACATAAATAACCAGTTAATCAATATTATCAATTATACTTATTTATATTTTCGAAAAAGCCTTGATTTTATTATTAAATTTTATTTTTTTATTATTGATTTTATAAGAAATCAGACTTATCTTTTAACTATATTATTTAAAAGGAGATTTATTTTATGTCTAAACCTAAATTATATCCTACATTAAACAACCTACCTTCTAATACAAAATCAGTTATTATTCAGTTATTAAACGAACGCCTTGCTGATGGACTAGATTTAGCTCTGCTAACCAAACAAGCTCATTGGAATATGAAGGGTCCTCAATTTATTGGTGTCCATACAATGGTTGATGGCTTTCGTGGTGAGTTAGACACCTTTAACGATGACATGGCTGAACGTATTACAGCATTGGGTGGAGTAGCTTTAGGTACATCACAAGATATCGCAAAAACCTCTAAACTTACCCCTTATCCTACTGATATTTTAAGTGTTGAAGATCACATTCATGCTTTAACTGAACGTTACGGTGCATTTGCTAATGCTATTCGTAAAGCTATTGATGAATCTGATGAGGCAGGCGATGCGGATACAGCTGATTTATTCACAGGAATTTCTAGAGCATTAGATAAACAATTATGGTTCTTAGAAGCGCATAAACCTGTTAAATAAACACTTTCTTTATTTTAGATAAAAAGAAGAATCTTTATCATTCAATATAAAGATTCTTCTTTCATTTAAACTACTCTATTTCTTTTTATCTTCTTGTTTAACAATAGACGTGGTTTCTGATGTAGCTTTTGTGGCATCAAAAACAGGACTTTCAACCGTATCACCAACGGTAATTCCTAATTTTTCTGTTATCCCACCTTTAAGCTCTAATGTCGCAACAACAGCGCCGTGACTACTAATCGGGGCCAAGCTATATGGCACTGTATTTTCTGCAATTGCTTGTATACGATGATTATTACCAATAAAAACCATATCCAAAGGCACAATCGTATTTTTCATCCACATATCGCTTTTTTGTGGAGTAGGCCAAACAAATAACATTCCTCCATTATCTGGAATATTAGTCCTGAACATCTCTCCAATTTCTTGTTCCATCGGAGTCTTCGCAATTTCAACAGAAAATTCATGCTTTTGACCATTTTTTGTTACAATTGTCAAAGGCTGCTTCATTAATTCAGGCTGGGCTTGCGTAATATCATGTTCAATATTTTCTGCCTTCACTACAGAACTATTCCCAAAACTGGTAATAAGAACAGATGCCAAAGCTAAATGAATAAAATATTTTTTCACCTTATATATTTCTTTCTTTAAATTAAAAATGGATTATTTAATTTTTCAAAACCAATAGTGCTACTAACCCCATGTCCTGGCAACACATAAATATCATCCCCCAAAGGTAATAATTTATCCTTAATTGTTTGTATCAATAAATTACCATTTCCATAAGGGAAATCAGCCCGACCAATCGTTCCTTTAAATAACACGTCTCCTGTAATCATAAAACGTGCTTTAGGCTCATAAAACACAACATGCCCTGGTGTATGACCAGGCACATGGAAAACCTCAAAGTTCATTCCTTCAAAAGACAATAATTCTTGATCTTTTAAAAAACGTGTTGGCTTAACATTTTGAGCATTCTCAATTCTTGTGCCAAAATTAGCAACATCCTGAGCAACTTTCTCTAATAAGAACTGATCTTCAATACTAGGCCCTAGAATAGGGACGACTCTTTGATATTTTTTTTCTAAATATTGCTGCAAAGCAGTAGTCACACCGACATGATCAAAATGACCATGGGTTAATAAAATTGCTTCTATTTCTACATCATTTGCTTCTATAGCCTGAATAATAAACGGTAAATCGCCACCAGGATCGCTAATAATACCTTTTTTAAGATTTTGATCCCATATCAACATACAATTTTGACGTAACATTGTTACGGGCAGGACCTCTATCCTTAAAGATGCAATTGAAAGAAACAAAGAAACACTCCATTTTTATATAAATAATGACGAACTGTTCATCATACCTATCATATTATAGGCATCACAGATGATAATAAATGATTTATCTTAAAATGTTGATTCAATATATTTAGATGTAATTCTATAGTACACCTACAACTTTTTGTGACCCTATTACATCAAAATAGAACACAGTTTTCTGAAAAACATAAAAAAATTAAATACATATCGATTTTATCTTGACCCAAGCAACCCATATCCATTAGACATAACATACATTTCCACAAGTAAGATTAATGATATAGGGTTGCCGATGAAAAACGTTTATGTGCATCATAATGCTAAAACGAAATTTGCCTCATTTCTTTTAATGTTGTCATGCATGGTTGTTTCAACATCTTATGCACATGCTCGTACGACGCATCATACTGCAAAAAAAGCTACACATCACGCCAGCAAAAACGGACATGCTACCAAAGCATCTGCAAAAAAAAGCAGCTTTAAAATGCGTAAAATTAGCTATAGACACAGAGTATCTCGTCATGGTGGTGGCCATGTTATTCAATGTGTTGCTTTCGCCCGTTCAGCTTCTGATATACAATTATCAGGAAACGCAGGAAACTGGTGGAATAATGCCGCTGGTGTTTATTCTCGTGGGCATACACCCCAACCTAATAGTATCCTTAGCTTCCGTTCTACACGTAAAATGCCTTATGGTCATGTAGCTGTTGTTACACAAATAGTCGATTCGAGAACGATTATTATCGATCAATCTCATTGGGCTCAAAGAGGAATCAGTCGCAACACACCTGTTATTGACGTTTCCCCTAATAATGACTGGACAGCTGTTCGTGTCGCAACCAATGGAAATAAAAATAATTTCGGCAGTATTTACCCAACACACGGATTTATTTACTCAAATAATGGTGCCGATGTTGAAACACAAAATGTTTCCTCTAAGCGTAGAGCACCACAGCAAAATATTAAAACATGGTCTGCTGATGCTGCAACTTCCAAAGGATACTCAAACGCTAATACACAGGTGGCTTTGAGCCCTAACGTATCAGATGACTTCTTTGCTGATGCACCTGATCGTTCAATTCGATAGTCTTTTTAAAATATTACGGACGCCCCTGACGATGATAAGGGTGTCCTTGTAAAATACTTTGCGCCCTATAAATCTGTTCAGCAAGCAAAATGCGAACCAACATATGAGGCCAAGTCAAACTTCCTAACGACAAAACTAAATCAGAACGCTCGATAGCTGCGTAATGAAGTCCCTCAGCACCACCAATCAAAAAAGAAATTGGTCTGGATTCTTCCAACCATTTTTGTATTTTATTCGCAAAAATAAGGCTGCTGTAATTTTTTCCCCCTTCATCAAGAGTAATCACAACAGAACGATCAGGAAGAGCATTTAACAAAGCTTGCGTTTCTTTTAATTTTGCTTCTTCTGGATTCCCTTTTGCTTCATTGATTTCAATGATAGATAATTTAGGGCGAATCCGTTTAGCATACCGATCAACAAGCTCTAATTCGGCTTTATGCCGCATTTTTCCTACGGCAATAATTGAAAACATTATTCTTGAGGTTCTGTCACTTGTGCTTCTGGAGTTTCTTTAATTTCTACATTCCAAATTTTTTCGATATTATAATATTCACGCGCTTCTGCACGGAATAAATGCACAATAATATCGCTTGCATCCAGCAAAACCCAATCCGCACTTTGTTCCATTGTTACTTTTTTAATTCCGTTTTCGAACAATAACTTATCTAAATGTGTTGCCATTGCTAAAATTTGACGATCAACTTGCCCAGTCGCAATAATCATACGATCAGCAAAGGATGCTTTTCCCACTAAATCTATAACAACTACATTTTCTGCTTTATCTTCTTCCAAAGACTCCACCATTAATGCAACAATTTTGTTTAATTTAGCATCATCCAAAGTAGAAACTCTTTTCGCACTTTCTTCAGGTCCTGTTTGCACAACTTCCTTACGTGAAATCTGCTCGTTCATAAAATTTTCCTTTTTTAATTTTTATTATTCTAACACTTGTTTACGTTGTTGCCTTAACGCCGTTGCTGAAATACTATTCTCTGGAGCAGGAACAAAAACCCATGCTGGTGGTTGAAGTTCAGCCAATATCGTCGCATAACGAGAAGGCAATCGCATTGTTCTAGCCCATTGTGCTGCCTGTCCATTTAATGCACTATATATGTAAGATGGTCTAGGAAAAACAGCCATAGGAACAATTTTCAAGATTTCCTGCCAATGTGACCATAAAGCCATTTGTGCCAATCCATCTGCTCCCATTAACCACACAAATTTACAATAGGGAAACCGTTGCTTTAATAAAGTAATCGTATCGCAACTATACCGTGTTTTTAATCGACACTCTATATCTGTTGGAATTAGTCTTCTACCCGAAACATGTTGTTTAACCATTTGCAAGCGTTCGTCAAACGGTGCCATTTCAGTACCAACTTTTAATGGATTGCCAGGAGATACCATTAACCAAACTTGATCAAGTTGCAAAAATTTTAATGCACGATTGGCTAATTGTAAATGTCCTTCATGAATGGGATTAAACGACCCACCAAATAAACCAACTCGTATATTTCTATTATCCCCCCAAGTTGGTATTAATGGCATTTAAGAACGTACCTGACCATTACCATAAACTTCATAACGATAACTGGTTAATTGTTCGATTCCAACGGGTCCTCTGGCGTGTAATCGACCCGTTGCAATTCCTATTTCTGCACCAAAACCAAATTCGCCTCCATCACAAAACTGCGTTGACGTATTACACATCACCACGGCACTTGGAACCGAATCCATAAAGTATCGTGTAGCTTGCTGATCCTCTGTAATAATAGCTTCGGTATGACCACTACCATATTTAACAATATGTTGAACCGCTTCATCAATATCATGAACAACTGCAACAGATAAAATCGCATCCAACCATTCCGTTGAAAAATCTTGCTCAGAAGCAGGCACAATTTCACTAACAATTTGACACGCAGCAGAATTCCCCACAAAGCGACAACCCATTTTTTCTAAATCATCAACCAATTTAGGCAACAATTCTTTTGCAATTACTTCATCAATTAATAACGTTTCTGTCGCTCCACAAATACCAGTACGGCGCATTTTTGCATTCATTAACACTTTGCGTGCTTTTTCAAAATCAGCCTTTTCATGAATATAAGTATGACATAGTCCAGCAGCATGCGCTAATACGGGAACTCTTGCTTCTTGTTGTACAAATTTAATAAGTGAATATCCACCTCTAGGAATGATAACGTCAATAATTCCAGCCGCATGCAACATATCCATAACATGTTGGCGACTGCTATCTGGAGGCATAGCAATACATTCTGGATTTAATCCAGCTTCAACAATCCCCTTTTGCATTGCTTTATGAATCTGTATTGAGGTCTGATGTGTTTCAGAACCTCCTCGCAAAAGAATCCCATTTCCTGATTTAATACATATCCCAACCGCATCTGCACCTACATTGGGGCGGCTTTCATAAATCATTCCTACAACGCCTAGTGGCACAGAAACACGCTTGAAATGCAATCCATTAGGTCTATCCCAACTCGCCAATTCTTTTCCCAAAGGATCTGGAAGCGCTGCAATATCCTCCAATCCTTGTGCCATTGCCTCTAATCGATCGTGCGTTAAGGTCATACGATCTTTAAATGCGTCTGAAACCTCAGCTTTCGCAACCTCAATAGCATTAGCCTCTAAAATTTCTTTTTCGGACTGACGCAATGCTTTGGCCGCACAAAAAAGAGCTTTATTTCGTTGTTGAATATCAGCTCGTGCTAACTGATATGCAGCATCCCTGACCTTTTGTGCAAGTTCATTAATTGTCGTCTTTTGCATTGAACTGACAGTGGTCATCGGCACACCCTTTTTCTAAATAAGCTAGACTTAATAAAACAAATAATTATTTTTTCAGTAAAGCAAATTATACATTGAAACGAAAGAGTAAAACATCACCATCTTTAACAATATATTCTTTACCTTCAATGCGGGCTTTACCTGCCTCTTTAGCACCGCTCTCGCCTTTAAATTGCACATAATCATCATAAGCAACAGTTTCACATGCAATAAACCCACGTTCAAAGTCATTATGAATCACCGCTGCTGCTTGTGGGGCTTTGGTGCCTTTAACAATTGTCCATGCCCTAGTTTCTTTGGGTCCACAAGTGAAGTAAGTAATCAAATTTAATAAATGATAACCTGCGGCAATTACACGGTCGAGTCCACTATTTTCTAATCCTAGGCCAGAAAGAAATTCCATTTGGTCTTCTTTTCCTAACTGGCTAACTTCTGCTTCAATATCCGCAGAAACGATCACTGCTTCGGCACCTTGTGCTTTGGCCATTTCTAAGACTTTGGCTGAATATGCATTGCCAGTTGCTGCAGATTCTTCCTCAACATTACATACATATAAAACAGGCTTGCTGGTTAAAAGTTGAAGGCGTGCAACCGCTTTCTCTTCACCTGCTGGAATTACATCACGAACAGGTTTTCCATCTTGTAAGGCTTTGATTAAAGGTTCTACTAATACGAGGGTTGCTTGGGCTTCTTTATCATTTCCACGCGCTCTTTTTTGTAATGCAACAGTGCGTTTTTCAAGACTTTCTAAATCTGCAATCATTAATTCTGTTTCAATGATTTCAGCATCACGAATAGGGTCTACGGACCCTTCAACGTGGGTAATATCATCATTATCAAAACAACGAAGCACATGAATAATTGCGTCAACCTCACGAATATTTGCCAAAAATTGGTTGCCAAGGCCTTCACCTTTGGAGGCACCTTTTACCAATCCAGCAATATCGACAAATTCTAAACTAGTCGGAACAATTTGTTGAGAATTCGTAATTTGTGACAGCACATTTAATCGTGTATCTGGAACAGCCACACGACCAACATTCGGTTCAATTGTACAAAATGGATAATTTGCTGATTGTGCAGCCGCCGTTGCCGTCAACGCATTAAACAAAGTTGACTTACCAACATTCGGCAATCCAACAATACCACAATTAAACCCCATATTTTTATTCCTTCGTTAACAAAGAGATTTTTGTCATAAACCCATCCATTTTTTGTTCTACTAATAACGGTGCCGCTTTGGCAACCGCATCAATAAATGGATCCAGCCATTCCTGATCTTTTTTTGAAAAATTACTTAATACATAACTGGCAACTTGCGCTTTATCCCCAGGATGTCCAATCCCAAGACGCACCCGCCAATAATTTTGATTGCTTAGCATTTTATCCGTTGAACGCAGACCATTATGTCCTGCGGCCCCTCCGCCTTTTTTTATTTTTACACGGCCAGGTGACAAATCAAGTTCATCATGAAAAACAACCAAATTTTCCAAGGGAATTTTATAAAAAGCAATTGCTTGTTGAATACTTTCCCCAGAAAGATTCATATAAGTCATTGGTTTTAATAAGAGGATTTTTTCCCCGTTAATATTTCCTTCGGCAATTTCACCCCGAAAACGCTTACGCCATGGTGAAAAACCATGGCATTGCGCGATTCGATCGACCGCCATAAAACCAATATTATGGCGGTTTGCCTGCATTCCAGACTCAGGATTACCAAGCCCAGTCCACAGTAACATGATCTATTCTTTCTTTTAAATCAAAGAGAAACTTATTCTTCAGAAGCTTTTTCTTCAGAAGTTGCTTCTGCAGCTTCACCTTCAGCGGCTTCTTCATCTTCAACTTCAACAGCAACTGTTGGCGCTGCAATAGAAGCAATAACGAAATCTTCTTCGTGTTGATTGGTATGGGTCACATTTTCTGTTCCCTTTAGGTCTGACCAATGAACAACATCATGAATATCTAATCCAGAAAGATCTGCAATAAATGCTTCTGGAATATGATCAACGTCACAGTTAATTTCAACAGAGTGATATACTGTATTTAATACACCATCGCGTTTAAAGCCTGGGCATTCTTCTTCACCTTCGAAATGAACAGGAATTTCAACACGAATATGTTGACCTGCAACCATGCGTTGGAAATCAACATGCAATGGACGATCTGTAACAGGATGCATTTGCACTGCGCGCATTAATGCAACAGATGTTTTTTTACCATCAACAACAATTTGGTATAATTGAGAACGCCAAGAACCGTGTAATTCACGCATAATCAAGCGTGGATCAATTGCAATCATTGCAGGTTCAGATTTACCACCATAAACCACGCCAGGTACTAGACCATCACGACGTGTTGCGCGCGCTGCCCCCTTACCAGCCTTCGCACGCATTTCAACATTTAATTCAACAAATTTTTTCGCTGCCACTTTAAAAGCTCCTTAATATAAAAGGCATAACAATAAGCACCAACCTCCAGGGGTGCTGGTGCAAAGTTACTCTTTAACGAAAAAACTCTGAAAAAGCAAATATCTTTATAAAAGAATCAAAGTTTTATTGATCTTCTTCATTTTCATTGGGTGGAGGAAGCAGTTTATGATCGTCAGGAGGTGGTAGTTGTGGATGATCCGCAATATCTATCAGATGACCAAAAGCTCTCATTACTTTTAAACCAAGGCTTACAGCAGGCTTTATGTTTTCAGCACTCTGTCCTGCAACCAAGGTCATTTCTAAAAACGCATCTTGGAAGGATTGCACAAAAGTTTTTGTTTTATCTAACTCTGCTGAAAAAGCATTTAATTTAGAAAATATAGAATTTCTAAGTCTTTCATTCTCCATATTTGCATTATCTAATATAGATTTAATCGTAACTACATAAGTGCGTATTCTATCTTTCCATTTATTATCAAAAACAATGACTTGTCCATCAGAAACGATAGATTGATCATACAATTTTAAACTATTATCAAATATTAAATGCTCTACTTTCTCACAAAAAAAATTAGCATTAAATACAAAGTCTTTTCCTGCCAGATTAGAATTTATTACTTCTATTCCTTTAATGTCATTTTTTATAAATAAATCAACCACTTCTTTTGAGTAAAAAATAAGAGCTTTATGCAGCAATCTTACTATATCAGAATAAGGATTTTCTTTATAAGCATCCTCTATACGCTCAATATAAACACGCATTTGATTCGTTATACTAGTTATTTTATCAATAACAACTTTAGGGATAACTTCTTCCATTTATAGCCTCATCTAACTGCATTACTTAAAAAAACAATAATCAGTTTAATCATCATAAAAAACTGCTTATATTTCTATAAACAGCTTTGTATCAATCTCTTACTCTAAAGGCAGCGCATGCAGTTCCCAAACCTTTGCTCCAGTTTCAGGAGGGCGGGCACACATAGGTTGAGCATTTGGCAAGCGAACATTCACTTTCAAACCCATCAAATAACGTAATGCTCTAAAAATACCACCATGCGCTACAATTAAAACTGTGCCACTTGGTGCTTTACATATGGAACGATTAGCTGCCTCAGCAACGCGATTACACAAAACCGCAAATGGCTCTGCATTTTCAGGGGTAAAAGTACCAGCAATCCAGTCATCGTACCATGGTCCCATTGGTTGAGCTTCCTCAACGCCAAAACAAACTTCTTTTAAGCCATCATCCAATTCAACGGGCAAATGAACACCCACTTTTTGTTTGATAATTTCTGCTGTCATTTCAGCTGTTTTACGTGCACGTCCCAAAGGAGAACTCACGATTTGCGTAATCGGCAACTCCAAATGATCCCAATGATTAGCAATTGCATTTCCCGCAGCCACTGCCTGTGACAACCCCACCGTATTTAAAGGAATATCCGTTCTGCCCTGTGATAAGTTACGCGCATTCCAATCGGTTTGACCATGACGCAAATACCAGTATGGACGTGTCAGTAAAGCAGACATTATAAAATCCTTTATACTTAAAAATTAATCAAACAAAGAAGAAACAGAACTTTCATCCGCAACCGCACGAATGGCTTTTGCCAACAAAGTATTTAACGAAATTTGACGAATCTTAGACACTGCACGAACAGCATCTGTTTCTAAAATACTATCCGTTATCACCAATTCACCAATGACAGAATTATTAACCTTTTCTGCTGCACTGCCAGATAATACACCATGGGTAACATACGCATCTGTTCCAACAGCCCCCGCATTCATTAATGCTTGGGCAGCATTACAAAGGGACCCGCCACTATCAATAATATCATCAACCAAAATACAATAACGCCCCTCTACATTCCCAATCACATTCATGACTTCTGAAACACCTGCACGTTCGCGTCTTTTATCAATAATTGCCAAATCCACATCAAGGCGTTTTGCCAATTGTCTGGCCCTGACAACCCCACCCACATCGGGAGAGACCACCATTAAATTACTTTTTCCAGCATGTTTTTTAATAATATCTCTTGTAAATAACGGTGCTGCATATAAATTATCAACAGGAATATCAAAAAAACCTTGAATTTGCCCCGCATGTAAATCCAAAGTTAATATACGACTGGCACCTGCTTCAACTAACAGATTCGCTACTAATTTTGCACTGATCGGTGTTCTTGGGCCCGACTTACGATCCTGACGCGCATAGCCAAAATAAGGCATAACGGCAGTTACACGTCTGGCAGAACCTCTGCGTAAAGCATCCAACATAATTAATAATTCCATTAAATTATCATTGGTTGGATAGCTGGTACTTTGTACAGCAAAGATATCTTCACCTCGTACATTTTCATAAATTTCCACGAATACTTCTTTATCAGCAAAACGCTGTACAGAGGCATCACATAGTGGCATCTTTAACTCAGCCGCAACTTCCTCTGCCAAAAGGCGATTACTATTCCCAGAAATAATTTTCATTTACGCAACTCCGATATCAGTAAGGTATTCATTAATAAGTTTGGCTGTTTACATTTTTTTCATCAAGTCTGGTGGCGCTAGCAAAGGAGATTTACTACCCCCCTTACCATCAGATAATGGCTTTACATCTCTTCCAGAATAGTTGCTAATCACTCTTTTAATGCCTCCTGCGGCTTCTTGCCCAACAGCAGAACCCGTATCCCCCCAATATACATCCAAACTATGAGCAGGCACATCGTTTATTTGAGTCACTTTCCCAGCTTCTTTTCCATTTTTATCAACAATACGCCATATAACTTCAACATGTTGCACTGGATTTCCTCTTGTTCCCGCAGCACCATTTGTAACGCTAACATGACAATCCACAATATAATCAGCCTTTTCTTTTTTTAACTGTATTGCATTGGATTTATCATTTAAAGAAGTAACAAATTGTCGAGCAATGACAATATTTCCATCTCCTGGCGCTCCAGTAACACCTTTAAAATAAATTTGAGCAGAACGATTTTTCAGACTATGAGGATCAGCCGCCATGACTCTGGCTTGTAATCCTTGTAATATTTGCGTAATTGTCGGTGCTGTTTGTTGAGCAATCTGCGCTAAAATACGTTCATCTCCACCTGACCAATCTTTGACAGAAACAGGCATACCACTGCGTGTTGCCACAACTTTGCCACTGGGCGCAACAACATCAAATTGCGGAGTTACCACCCCCTCCTTTGATTGTGCCTTCATCAATAATAACCAATCCCCTTTTTGCGCTTTAGAGACAACAGCTGGCACTGTTTGATCTAGCATTGCTTGCGCCATATCTTTTGCAAAAATTGCTGAATCTTTATCCGATAATAACGATTCTGTTGGCACAGGAACAATCAACCGTGCAGGTGGAGGAGCCGTTAATTTTCCTCCTGCTGTTCCTTCTTTCTTCTCAAAAGGATGAGGAACCGTTACACACCCCACCAAAGGAAATATACTGAATAAACATATCCCCACCTTGAACATTGATGTTTTTTTTACACGCATTGTTTATTCTTACCTTTTATTACAAGCAATGACTGAAATCTGATGGCCCAAAGGTCCACCCCCTGCCAACGTTCTGCGGCGGTGACTAAAAAAATGAGTCTCATCACTTAATGTATCCCTACCCATCAAAGCGGCTATAGCAACACGTCGTCTTCTTAACCGATCGACACAGTAATGTCCTAAATCAAACAGATATTGATCATCAGTAATTCTTTTAAAAAATACCCCCGCATGAGGATCCATCTCAAGAACTTGTTGTCTCATATCTTCTTTTACTTCGTAACGAGATACATCAATACAGGGCCCAACAACGGCAATAATTTCATTTGTTTTTGCCCCCAGCCTTTCCATTTGAGTAATGGTTTCTTCTAAAACACCCAAGGCAGCCCCTCTCCACCCAGCATGTGCAGCGCCAACAATCCGCCCATCAAAGGTGCTAAATAACACAGGGCCACAATCTGCGGTCAAAACACTTACTGCAATATCAGGATCATCAGTCACTCCACCATCAACCTCAGATTGTGCATGATTGTCTTTTGTTACATGCATGACCTTGGCACTATGGATTTGCAATCCTCCCCATAGATATGAATCGGATACACCTATTTCTTGAGCAACACGATGTCTATTCTCTATAATATGCTGGGGGTTATCCTCTGTTTTAATACCACAATTTAAAGATGCATATCCGCCTTGGGAAACACCCCCTAATCTTGTAAAAAAACCGTGACGAACTTTGTCTTTCAGCAAAGAATGACGAATAACTAAAAGTTCAGCACTCATTATATTTTATTTCCTTTATCTTGTTCAAATGCGGGGGGAATAGGCAAATCTGGATGAACAATCGCCATAACTTTAAACAAATCCCCCATTTCATCAGGATCTATTAATCGATGCACAGCTTCTGAAATTTGTTTTTGTTCTGCTTTTGTTGCACGTGCTGCCAATATTTTTGCTCTAACAATTAACCCAAGTTGTTTTAAAAATTCACCTTGAGTTTGAATACCATAAGCATGCGCACCTGTTGCCATCACAATTTCTTTTAATGCTAAAAAATCAATATGTGCAGTTAAATCAGCCTCACCACTCTTTTTAAAGGGAGAAACTTTTTTCCCATCTGCAATAGCTTGCAACGTATCCCCCCAAACTGGAGTAGCATATCCATAATCAATAAAAAGCGCTGCTCCACCGTTTTGATATATTCTGTTAGAAAGATTTTCAATAATCTGTTGTCCAACTTCACAAACTTCTACGATATCACCTTCTTTAATGGGGCGTAGGAAAATAGGAGCATACGGTAAGTTCTCTACTGGAATTCTTACCAATTGTTCTTGATCAACATAATGCTCTGCCCAAAGATGAAAATCTATTTTAACAAATTGACGAATAGGCAGCGCATCTAAAAATTCATTGGCTACTAAAATTATAGGTTGAGAAGGGATTTCTTCAATAGTGTCATACCAATGCACAGGCACTGTTCTATGATTTATAATGGCTTTTTTTTGTATTTGGCGTAAACGTTCAGAGGTTTCAATAAATATAACAGAACAACTTTGGTAAATATCAGGCGCAACCTGTTGAATAACACGCAGCATATCCGCCATTAATGTTCCACGACCTGGGCCAGCCTCTACTAACGTAACTGGTTCTCTATTAGGCATCAAACGAGCAACAGTAATCACCCAAGCTGCAATTAATTCACCAAACATCTGGGAGATTTCTGGTGCTGTAATAAAATCAGCAAAAGGATTTTTTTGTTTATAATAAGCGGCATTTGCTGCCGCCATAAAATGATCTAATCTGATTGGTTGACGATCAGTCATTCTCAATCATTAATCCTTTAAGCCTTGGTAAACGATAAGATTGCCAGATAAAATATGCCCCAGCAATTGCCATTGGGATACATAAAATTTGTCCCATCGTAACACCACCGACAATAAACCCAAGGAAATCATCAGGTTCACGAAATAACTCACAAAAACTACGAGCGATTGCATAGCCTAATAAAAAAATACCTGACAATAAACCTGCATGTTCACGAATAGATTTTCGATGCGCCAAAATCATCATAATTGTAAATAACACAACACCTTCTAAAAAACACTCATAAAGCTCTGAAGGGTGTCTTGCCCCCACTACGTTGGGATAAAACATACGCCATGGCAACCAATCTGGAGCAACACGCCCAACCAACTCATGATTAATAAAATTAGCAAAACGCCCCAAACCTAAACCAAAAGGCACAACCGTGGTCACACGATCAGAAAAACCAAGGAAGCTTAATTTATATTTACGTGTAAATAAGATCAGAGCGATAATAACACCTAACGCCCCACCGTGAAAGGACATGCCTCCATGCCAAACTTTCAAAATTTCCACAGGGTTGGGTAAGTAATATCCTGGTTGGTAAAAAAGGCAGTATCCTAAACGCCCACCCAAAATGACCCCTAATGTAGCCCAAGTTAAAAAGTCATCAACTTGCTCTTTGGTTGCAACGATTGGGTCTTTATAAACCAAACGTCGAACCAATAACCACCCACAAATCAAAGCCGTGATATACGCCATTGCATACCAACGAATAGATAATGGGCCAATCTGTAGCATCACAGGGTCAAAATGAGGATAATACAAAGGACCAAACATAAAAGGATAAATCTTTCAACGAAACGATCAAAAAGCGTACAGTTTAAAGGTAAGAATCTGATTTAAGCAAGTAATCTTGAATATATTGCCCTATTCCATCTTCTAAAGAAGTAAATTGTTTATTGTATCCTGCGTGCTTGATCTTACTCATATTCGCTTGTGTAAAATATTGATATTGCCCTCTTAAAGCATCTGGCATCTCAATAAAATTAACTTTTTTACTGACATTCATCGCAGTACAAACCGCATAGGCTAAATCTAAATAAGTTCGGGCTTGCCCTGTTCCACAATTGTAAATTCCACTAGCAGCCTTAGGATTCTCTAAGAACCATAAAATCATATCGACAACATCCCCAACCCAAATAAAGTCACGGGCTTGCCCCCCATCTTCTAAATGAGGTTGATCCGATTTAAAGAGTTTTGGTGCATGACCATTGGCGATATCATCAAATTTAACTTTGACAACAGAAATCATTTTACCTTTATGATACTCATTAGGTCCATATACGTTAAAAAATTTTAAGCCAACCCATTGAGAAGGACAAGGCTGATTAGTTTTAACCATTTTCAGCACTTGCATATCAAAAACTTGTTTAGACCATCCATATAAATTCAGTGGTTTTAACTGATCAACACGACGATGATCATCTGTAAACTCTGCCACTGTATTGGCCCCACCATAAGTCGCGGCGGAAGATGCATAAATAAATCTGGCTTGATGTTGGGCGCACCATTGCCATAGTTTCATCGATAATTCAACGTTGGTTTTCCATACTAAATCCCCATCACGAGCCGTCGTTTCGCTGATCGCACCCAAATGAATAACCGCGGTAACATGCGTTGCTGTTTTTAAGAATTCATCCAGATTCTCTGGCATAATAATTGCATTTGGTGGATGTTTGGCAATATTGCGCCATTTCCCCTGATTCCCCAGCCAATCGACAATGACTGTTTCTTCTTTTAACGCATGAAGTTTTGCTTGTAAGCAAGACCCGATAAAACCAGTTGCACCCGTAATAATAATCATAATATTTTCGAATAAAAAGATTTAAACTAAAAACCAAAGACAAATTTACATAAAACATGATACCTAGCTATAATAAATTATACTAGTCTATATATTTGCTTTTTAACTAGGAGTATAAAATCATGCCTGATCGTAAAAAAATGTTTAATGATGCCTCTAAAGCAACTGGAAGCGCTTTTTCTGTCTTTAGTGGAATTAAAGAAGAAATCTCTGGAATTGTTAAAGGTCGTGTTGATGAAATCCTATCAACCTTGCATCTTGTTCGCCGTGAAGAATTTGATATTATGACAGAGATCGCCAGCCGCACCCGTTCTGCTCAAGAAAAGCTTGAAGAACAAGTCGAAAAACTTGAACGTCGTCTGGAAGAATTAGAAAATAAATTAAAATAAAAAAATTGAAAAATTAAATTAAGCTAGCCACATTATTCTTTTTACAAGGATTTTCTAAATGGATTTCATTGAATGGAAAGACTTTGAAAAAGTCATAATGGTTGCTGGTACTATTATTCGTGTAGAACCATTCCCAGAAGCTCGAAAACCTGCTTATAAAATATGGGTGGATTTTGGAGCTTATGGCGAACGTAAAACCAGCGCACAAATCGTTAGCCTTTATACAAAAGAAGACCTAATTGGCAAACAAATTATTGGTGTCATTAATTTCCCAGAAAAACAAATTGGTCCCTTTCGATCACAATTTTTATTAACGGGTTTCGAAACTGACCAAGGGATTGTGATTTCAACCATTGAACGTCCTGTACCAAATGGTACAAGAATCTCTTAACCGAAATATCATTTAGCGTTAATATTACACAATATTCATTGATTCAAATTCATTTTAAGGAAATTAAATAATGACGAATTTACCTTCTATTTTATTAATTGGTTGCGGTCATATGGGCAACGCAATGCTGCAAGGCTGGTTAAAAGAAGGATTAGATCCCTCCATTATCGTCAACCGTACAGAAATAGATGTCCCTTCACCTCATAAATTTGTAGGGTCAATCAAGGATATTCCAAAAGATTTTCATCCAAAAGCCATTATTTTGGCAACCAAACCTGACCAAGCTGCTGAAATTATTCCCTCTTTATCCCATTGGGCAAAAGATGCTGTAATTTTATCTGTTTTAGGTGGACGTACACTCCCTTGGTTAAAAAAACATTTTGGAAAAGATCAAGCAATCATTCGCATTATGCCCAATACTCCAGCTGAATTAGGGCTCGGGATGACTTCTGTTGTTGCAGATGATGCTGTTACCGAAGAACAAAAACAATTAGCAAATGATTTATTACATGCCATTGGAAAAGTTGCTTGGCTAAATTCTGAAAAAGACATGGATGTTGCCACAGCGATTGCAGGTTCTGGACCTGCATATATTTTTCTTTTAGCCGAATTATTAGAAAAAGTTGCGGAAGAAAAAGGGTTATCGAAAGATCAAGCACGCCTATTGGCCAGACAAACTGTTATTGGATCTGCGGCTTTATTGGGAGTATCCAGCAAAGAATCTGAGGCTTTACGCAAAGCTGTTGCAACCCCTGGGGGGATTACAGAACGTGCCGTTAATGTTTTAATAGATTCAAAAGCTTGGCCTGAATCACTATCAAAAGCCATTCAAGCTGCTGCTGATCGTTCAAAGGAAATGTCTTCCTAAACCCTTTACTTATTGGCTTATTTTTATAAATAAGCCTTTTCGCAATTTTAGGTATATATAATGAATAACGAAGAAATTAATTTAAAACTTTTAAAAAGTGCCATGAATTTAGCAGCACAACAAGGATGGAGCCATATGTCGCTTATAGAAGCTGCACAACAAGCAGACATTCCTATACAAGTAGCCCGACAACAATTTCCTTGTAAGTCATCCTTATTAATATACCTTAACCGTTTAGCAGACGAATCCGCTTTAACACAGGCATATCAAGAACAACCTGTTGCTGATTATTTATTTGATCTTTTTATGAGTCGTTTTGATATTTTTCAAGAATACAGAGAAGGTTTTATTTCCGCCCTTCACACATTACCTTTTAACCCTCCATTAACCTTCATGATGGGAATTGCTACCAAAAATAGTATGCGATGGATTGCCGATTCTGCTCGAATCAATATTTCTGGAATTAGAGGAATGGCTTGTATTAAAGGATTAACGGCAATATGGGCGCTCAATATGCGCATATGGATCAAAGATGAAACACAAGATCTCTCACAAACGATGGCTTCTTTAGATCAAACCATTAAAAAGGCTGGAAAATTTGCACCTTATTTCGTTGTAAAAAACAATGATCTTGCATCAGAAGATAGCATAAAAACACAAGACGAAACTTATATAGCGAACCATGAAAAATAAAAAATTACATTTTTTTTATTTTTCCTCTTTACGTAATCAAAGAAGTCGTCTAAAAGATGCTTCGTAACCAACGTTGGGGTGTAGCCAAGCGGTAAGGCAGCGGATTTTGATTCCGCCATGCGGAGGTTCGAATCCTCCCACCCCAGCCATATTCCTTAAGTTACTAATCCCTATAATTTATCCTTTAAACTAAGATCAATATAGTCTTTATAAAAAGATATATTTATTGTTTGTAAAAGATATTGCAATTATACCCTAAAAAATTTGAATTTATAACTCAAAATCATCAAATATTATGCGAGTTATATCCTCCGCATCATTTGACGAAAAAGCGTAAAATTTCAATAACTTTAACTCCAAATACAATTCTTAGAATCAGAGCCCCCAAACAAACCGCTCACAAAAACATCTTGGCTGTTTTAGAAAAACACAAAGATTGGATTGCTCAACAAATAGACAAACAACAGACTAAACAACAGCAAGCAAAACCTCTTCAATTTATCCAAAATGAAGCACATCTTTTTATGGGACAATATTATACATTAGATATTGAAGAAAATATTCGTAAAAAACAGGGGATTAACGTCCTTGACCATTCATTACACATAACAACACATCATAATACGCCCCACAAAATCTTTGCTCTAATCGATAGTTGGTACCGTTTCCAAGCGTTAGACCTTTTTTCAAAGCGACTTCTTTTAATACAGCCTTCTATTCCTTGGATTGATTGGGTCAACACTCCCCCAATATTACGAATCAAAAAAATGACCAGCCGATGGGGAAGTTATACCAATCGTAAGCCTGATATTCTTACTTTAAATCAACATTTAATCAAAGCACCGCTGAATTGTATTGATTATGTCATTTTGCATGAGCTATGTCACGCGATGGAAGCAAACCATAGCAAAAGATTTTATGCTCTGATTGCACAAGTTATGCCGAATTGGAAAAAATACCATTCACAACTTCAACATTTAGGTTCTTTATTGCTTTACAACACTTCCCCAAAAGGTCAAAATTAATAAATCATTTTATTTAATTTGTAATGGAAGTATGAAAGTTCAATTTAATTTTAAGGACGCATTTCAATTACCCGCAGGAATTCGATCTTTACGCCAATTAACCTTATCCATCGCCCTTAATGATATTCTGGCAGGAATTTTAGTCTCCAGCGTTGCTATTCCTGTTGGCTTGGCCTATGCAAACCTGATGGATATTCCTGCTATTATTGGATTATATGCTTGTATCATCCCTGTTTTTATTTATGCAATTTTTGGCTCTTCCCCTTTCTTAATTGTTGGACCTGATACCGCCGTCAGCAACATCGTTGGTGTCAGCCTTACCGCATTCAGCTTGACCTCTCCAGATGAAAGAATTCAAGGGGCTGCAGCTATTGCCATTGGTGTTGGGGTTGTCAGCATTATTGCAGGAAAATTACGCTTGGGTTTTATCGCCAATTTTTTATCCCGTCCTATTTTAACAGGATATTTAGCAGGCATTGGAATTCAACTTATTCTTTCACAATTATCTGTAATTACACGAATTTATACCCCCCCTGGTGATTTCTTTGAGCAAGCATTATTTTTTATCCATCATTTATCTGCCATTCATTGGCTTACATTTGGATTAGCGATTGTTTTTTTTATTTTCATTAGGGCCTGCATTTTTTATAAACCTTCTATTCCTGCCCCTGTTATTACGGTTATCATTTCTATTTTACTTTCTTGGGGATTCAACCTCAATCATTATGGCGTAGCAACATTAGGAAAACTTCCATCTGGGTTACCTAGTCTACATATCCCCTCTTTCAACTATCCCATCACAAATTTTATAGAAACTGTTCTTGCCGTTACCCTTATTAGCTTTTCGAGCGGTATTATTACTGCGCGCAGCTTTGCTGCCACTATTGGGAAACAAGTTGACGGAAATAAAGAGCTTGTAGGTTTTGGTATTGCCAATATTTTTTCAGGATTATTTCAAAGCTTCACAATTACTGGAGCGGATTCAAGAACCGCCGTCGCTATTAGCTCTGGTGGAAAAACGGCATTAGTTGGCATTAGTTCCGCAATTACAATTGCATTAATCATTACCTTTCTCGCTCACCCCCTCAGCTTTCTTCCCTCTGCGATCCTAAGTGTTATTTTAATTTCAACCGCCATTAACCTCATTGACGTAAAGACCTTTCGCTTTTTATTAAAAGTCAGCCGCCAAGAAGCCTTTTTCGTTGTTATCACGATTTTGGGTGTTTTATGGGTGGGAATTTTACAAGGCATTATCCTTGCTGTCTTCATTACACTTCTTCATGGTCTAGCCCTCTCTGCCAGACCCAGAGATACTGAATTAGGAATTTTACCCAATACTAAAGAATTAGTAAACTTACGCCTAGAACCCACAGCAATTCCTGTGCCTCATTGTATTATTTATTTATTTGAAGCTTCTATTATCTTTTTTAATGAAGATTACTTTTCCAACCGTTGTGCAACAATTATTGAACAATATAAAGGACAGAAAATCCATTGGTTCATTCTCGATGCCTCTGTAATGACCAGAGGAGATGCCAGCACTCTTTATGCATTAAACCAGCTCTATACATCATTACAAACTAAAAATATAAAACTTGTTATTGCCAATGGGCATTATGATTTTCGAAATATTGTGCATAAAAGCGATCTTATTGATAAAATTGTGGGAAGAAAAATTTATCAATCTGTTGAGATTGCTCTTGCAGAAATCAGTAGCTTATCACAGCCTCCCATGGAGCCCATCGCTGATGTCTAAGAAAATATGTCTTTTTGCACATTATACTCAGTCAGAGAGAATCCCTAATGATGTAAAGCATTATTTAAAAGCACTTTATGAATGTGGATGGAAAACCCATCTTGCCCTGTCTGGACAAAACAAACTTTCACTTGATACAGAGAATTTTTGTAAACAGCATGATATCATCCCACATCTGCGCCCCAATGAAGGTTTAGATTTTGGTGCTTGGCAAGCATTAATGCAAAAAGGCATTACCAAAGACGCAGACCATATTTTACTTACAAACGATAGCGTTTTTGGGCCTTTATATCCGATGGATTTAATCTTTTCCACGCGATTAAATCAACCTGTTGATGTTTGGGGAATGACGGAAACACTGGAAATTAATTGGCATCTTCAATCTTGGTTTTTATGCTTTACAAACCAAGCCTTTTATCATGAAAAAATTCAAGCCCTCTTTAACTTACCTTTTCAACAAATGCAAAAGGCAGAGATTATCCAAAAGGGCGAATTAGGGCTTGGAAGAGTATTAAAACAAATTCCTAATTTTAATTGTGTAGGACAATGGTCAAAACTTAAAAAATATCCATTCAGAGATCCTCGTCAAACCAATCCAATGCATCTTGATTGGTATAGTGTCATTACTTCTGGCCAAGTGCCCTTTATCAAAAAAGAAGTTATTCGGGATAATTACTATGGGCTTTTTTGGTTAAATTATTATCGTATATTCCTACAAAATAACCCTTATTTTCCACTAGAATATATTGACGCGTATCTCAGACAATTCCCAAACCGCCCTTTACCTGTCATTCCAAAGTGGAAACGATTTTTATATTTATTTAGCACTTATGATACTAAACTTGCTTGGCAGTATTTTTTAAAACATGGAATTACCTGCCCTATTTTGTATCCTTCTAAAAAAGAATAAAATATACAATGTCATTTTATCTCAAAAAAGATAATCTTCTTTGAATCTGCTAAATTAGGCATAATTCCAATACCATAATATTTTCCCCCATTATATATTCCTTGCCCCCAAAAAGCAAAACGAGAAAAATTAGCTAAGATACCCAATGTACCATCTATACTCAAACTTAGGGATGGATAAGGAAAACGTGTCTGATTCCAAAGATCAATATGTCCCCCACTTTGATTTTTTCCCCAATAACTGGAAAAGGCAATAATTCCAGTTCGACCATAAACCTTATTTTTCCAATCTTTTCCAGTGATATCTTCAGGTTTTCCTAATCCACAAAATGGATTTTTCTTTAACCAAGTCACCATTTCATCGGCACGTGTTGCAACTGGCAAACCATTTATCACAATACGCCCCAATGTTTGACGACCAAAAGCAGGTTTTACTGTTTTTTGAGAAAAAGATTTCATATCCACCCCAACGTGATGCAGCGTAAGACTTAATCTAATCGCACATTGGTAGTAATATTCAGGGGCAGGATTTCCTGTTTCGACATGTTGCCACAAGTTAGAAAATTGAATACATTTTTGATTTGAATTTGAATGAATGATCATAAAAGAAACATTCTTTTGCGCAAAACTGCTATTCATAAATCCAAAAAAACAAAAGTAACTGACAAAGAAACCAACCTGTATCCTTGCCATAGTCATTTTAACTCCTAAACATAATTTCTTGCAAAAATAGTATCAATATACTTAACAAGATATTTTCAATATATTTTTATACCATCTTCTTAATTGATATATGTATCAAAGCATGCTTTCTGTGCTGTCTCTTTAATCTGGCGATAATATCCCAACAACTCTTCAGCTTGCTCATCTAACGTCATAATATGATCTTTGTGGGGATTCTCATAATGATCAAACATAGCAACATTATCCAATAATGCTTCTATAACTTTCTTAAATTCTTCCTCATCCCCTGTCAAAGAAATATAACTGCCATTAACACCATCAATGACATCTTCAGATTGCCCTCCTGGATGGCTACAAACAACCCAAACATCTCGCAACAAAGCTTCTCGAACAGTCATACCATAACTCTCTTTCCATTGTGATGGAAATAAAAGCACATCGATTCCATAAAAGAAATCATCTTTCCCCTCATCATCATAAGGTGGAATAGTAACGATTTTCCCCTTAGCTCTCCAGCTTTGAACATCAATAGGCGCATAACCCATATTCACTTTACTATCGATGATTTTTAATTCCCAATCTGATCGAGACAATGACTTAAACGTATTTTGAATCAATAAAGCCCCTTTAATTATTTCATCTCCTGCAACAAATCCAAATCTTAACGGCATGTTCTTTGGACGCACTGGCCTTGCTTTTCGGGGACGTATAATTCCATTGCGATTTACTTTAATCAAAGCGGCATCAATATCATTCACAATATATAACTGCCGATGCGTTTCACTAGGACTTAATAGTAAAGAAGCAGCTTGCAATCCCTGTTTCATCATAATCATTCGTTCAATCAAATATTGTGCATGGTTTTCGCAAACTTGGCATGTTTTCAAATCTAATTTACTTTGAAAGCAGTATTGGCCATTTGATCTAACCATAAATTGCCGATTACACAACCACCACGAATCATGCAATGTAATAACATAAGGGATTTGCTTGCTTTGACATATAAGCAACATCTGCAATCCCATATTTTGTATTGCATGAAAATGAACAATATCAGGTTGGACTGCCTCCAAAACCATTTCAAATGGTTCAATCACCTCTATATTATCAAATTGCTGTACTGCATGTATGGCAGGCGCTAAATCAACAGAGTATACTATGGATCCATGACTTTCATATTTACATAAACCTCGTTGTATATCCTTAACAGGCCGAGAGGTAAAAATAGTAACCTCAACATTTTCCTTACAATGTAATCGTTGAGCCATTTCCTCTGCCACCAAGGTTGCTCCACCAAAAGAATATGGATCGTAATATAAATTCACAACTAAGATTTTAAGATTCTTTTTTGCAGTTAAATCTTGTTGTGGTCTTCCAAAAATAGGTTCTACCTGTTGAACAGTAATATTTTCAGGATCATAGTGACTTAAAACGTCCTGATAAGCTTGATTTCCTATTACCTGCCTAAATTTTTTATCTCTAGCTAGCAATAATATCTTTTCTTCCCACTCCTCTGTTGTATGCGCGAGTAATCCATTTTGATAATCTTGGATAACATCTCTAAAAGCTTGTCTAGGTGAACAAACAGAAGGAATTTTAAGAACAGATGCTTCTAAATATTTAATATTACTTTTAGCATCATTAAACAAAATTGGTTCCAAAGGAGCAATCGCAATAGCAGCCTTTGACAGCAACTCTAAATACCGTTCATAAGATTGAAAGGGAATATAACGGATTTGATGTGCAACTTCTTGAAATTCAACAGAAAGATCTAACTCCCCGACAATCCATAAACGAAGCATTGGTTCTTTTCGTAATGCAGATAAAATACCCTTTGAAGCAATTAAAAAATCTGCATTATGCGTATTCGTCCCAGACCCATAAACAATAACCACCTCATCATTATTTTGATGAGAATTATCAGACTCTTTTTGAGCATTTAAACGCATTGAAATCCGCAAAGTATCTTGATCAAGAGCATTCTCAATCACATGAGTTATTGGAACACCCACTTGATGCATCACCTCAGCTAAAGCTTTTGTCGATGCAATCGCCCGACCACAAGACAACATCGTCTTTCTAAATAAATCAGCACCAAAAAATAATAAATCTTTTTCTTCTACAGAAAGATTATGCATGAAACCACATTCAGCATATCGTTCTTGATCAACAATCAAATCATCCACTTCCCACCAAGGGTTTAACCCAAGTCGCTTCGATTCTTTTATTTGTTCAACAACATTAGGAAAAGCAGGAACCCGATAGAAAATAACATCTTTACAAATCTGCAATAAAGATAAAACCGTCTTTTGTTCTCGCCAATCAACAATTTTTACAGCCCATCCTAATCTTTCAAAATGTTCGGCTTTTTGCTGCACACGATATTTATAACATTGAGGTAATGTTACTTCGGCTATTATTAATATTAATGTACAGTTTGTATTGTGGACATCTTTTGAAAACTGATAATCATAAATAATACTCAATTTATCAAAAAAAATGTTTGGTTGAGAAATATTATTATCTTTAGCGGAAATATTAGCTTTCTTATTTATAAATATCAGTTTTTTAATTATACGATTCAGCACCGGAAAACGCAGTGTTAATTTGTCATAAACACCTCGACAACCATCTTCTTTATAAATTTCTAATAAACGCTTCCTAACAATTTTCAATGGATATTTTTGCGTTAATTTTCCTTTGAAAATATATCCTATTATCCTGACTGGAAGTGTAAGTTTCCATGAAGAAGACTCTTTAATTCGTTGAATTAAATTCTTCTGCTCTTCAATCTCTTTTTGTAAATTCAAAACATGTACAGTTGATAATTGTAATGATAATTTTAAACTATACCTATAACTTTCAAGTAACTCTTGTTGTATTTTTATACTTTTTTTGTCAATTTTACAATTTGTATAATAATCTTGATTCTTCATTAATATTTCTTATCTCAACACTATAAAAACAAAAAAAAGCCAGCTACAAAAGTAACTGGCTTTTAAAATAACAACAAAAAGCTTAAGAAGATTTTGTTGTAGAAGCGTTAGCCACTTCAAACTGATTAACAGTAAGATCAGATACAGAAACACCTTCAATAGTGATCGTATGACCTGTCAGATTTAGAACCGCATTACCATTAGAATCATTCTGAGAGTTTTTCAATAGTTCAGCAAGACTATTGCTATCTAAGCCATAATTATACAACGCAATTTTATTTTGGCTGCTGCTAGCAAAATCTGTAATAACTGTCTTTCCATCATCTGCAGTGTCTTTAGTGAATTGGAATAAGTTATCACCACCACCACCACTAAAGGTTGAATTCCCTGTTCCAGCTACTAAGGTATCATTTCCTTCACCACCAGTAGCGACAAAAGATGTACCGCCACCTCCAACGATTGTATTTGCATAGATTTGTAGAGCAGATGTTGATCCTGATGCATTTAATGTTTCGTTACCAGCATCAGCAACAAATAACCCAGAACTGTCGCCAGATGCATTTAACGTATAATTTAATCCATCAGCTCCAAAGCCTATTACCTGCCCTTTAACAAGTGCGCTTGTTTCTCCAATACCATTCAAAAGCGTGAAAGATTTAGTTGCGTTAAAATTATTTGCATTACCATGGACAGCCAACAAATCACCAGTCGCTGTAACAGTATTAGACAAACCATCAGTCAAAGTATTTAAATTACTATCACTACTACCATCAAATTTATAAGTACCTGAAGTACCACCAGCGATAGTACTACCACCACCCACAGTTACAACGTTGTAAGAACTTCCATCTGTAACTGATGCGCCATTATTAATCTCTACTGTAGAGCTACCACCAAGCAAAGTCACACTATTTTTTGCAGAGCTATCAGCAGAAGCATAAATCGTATCTTGACCCTCGGATCTTACTGAATTACGATTTCCATCTGTGATAGTAATTTTATTTTTTCCTGTAGAAGCATTTACAGTATTATTACCAGCGCCAGTAACAATGGTATCATCACCTTTTCCTGTATTAATACTCCAAGTAGTAGTATCGCTAGCCGTCGCATTTCCATTGAAAACAATATTGCTCTGAACGTTACCAGCTGCAAGAACACCACTTTCTAAACTTGCATTATATTCGAAGCCGCCAAGATTTCCAGCTACTACGCGAACATATTGACTAGAATTCATTACAGAATTAATCGTAACTGGTGCATCCAAAAAATTCGCTGTAGATTGATCAACTGCATATTGTGGATCTAGAGGATTACCATTTGTAGCATTATAACCACCAACAACGATATAATTATAACCGTTACCAGCACTATAAGCCCCACCTTGGGTAATAACCCCATATCCTATTTCACCGTCAATAACACTTGGAGAATCTGTTACACTCAAAAAATTTAATTTACTATCTTGATAGTAACTATTTAATTCATTAACAAATTCTTTGGCTAAATCTTTAGCTTGAGCCCCATCCAATGTTACAGCAATGGCACTATCGGTACCCCCGACAACTGTTATTCTTTCACCCATTCTACTTCACTCTTTATATAAAAAATTTTTTAATTATTAAAACCAAATCTTCATCACTACGTTTTTGAACACTTTACATGCTCTTTTTTTAAATACTATAAGCGCGTATAAAAATCAATGGTTTTAATTAACAAAATCAATAATTAATTCTATAATAGCTTAGTATTTAGAATTACCAAGCTATTATGCAACAATAATTTTTAAATTAAGCCGTTGTTGTTGTATTAGCAACTTCAAATTGACTTACATTTAAGTCAGATACAGAAACACCTTCAATCGTGATAGTATGACCTGTCAAATTTAAAACAGCATTGCCACTAGTATCATTCTGAGAGTTTTTCAATAATTCTGTAAGATTACTACTATCTAAACCATAGTTATATAACGCAATTTTATTTTGGCTACTACTAGCAAAGTCTGTAATAACTGTATTTCCATTTTGGCTAGTATCTTTAGTGAACATAAATAAATTATCACCACCACCACCACTAAAGGTTGCATTCCCTGTTCCTGCAACCAACGTATCATTAGTAGATCCACCAGTAGCAACAAAATTAGTTTGTGCACCAGAAACTGTATTTGCATAAATTTGCAATGCCGTAGTTGAACCTGAAGCATTCAGTGTTTCATTACCTTTATCTGCAACAAACAAACCACTGCTATCCCCACTAGCATTAATAGTATAATTTGAAGCTGTTGCTCCAAAAGCAACTAATTGCCCATTTGCAGTAAGAGAAACAGTTCCATCTCCATTTAAAAAGGTAAGTGTATTACTAACTGTAAAGGTACTATCAGTAGTATGAACCACTTTCAAATCACTATTAACAGCCGCTACAGTATTATTATTACCCCCCTGAAAGACATTTTGATCTCCTTCGCTAAAAGTAACTGTAGCACTAGCACCACCATTAATTGTACTATTCTTGCCAACGGATAAGGTATTATTACTTCCAATATCTGTAATTAACGAGTTGGCATTCAAAGTAACATCAGACTTAGACCCTGTTAATGTAATAGACTGATACCCATCACCACCACCTGTAATTGTATCTTGCCCTTGAGAATAAACACTATTATTTCCTGTGCCTAATGTAATCGTATTTTTACCTGTTCCAGTATTAATTTGATTATTTCCATTAGTCGTTGTGATTGTAGATGCACCATTCCCTGAATAAATGACCCAAGCACCTGTTTTTCCTGCGCCATTAAAAGTTAAACCACTACCTGTATTAATAATTGTGCCTTTTTCATTACTAGCATTATAAATCACACTACCAGTATTACCTGCCAAAATACTAATATTATTACTTGATAAACCATTACTATCCAACTGAACAGAGCCAGATAAAGAGTCGTTATCTCCCCCTACCACGACATAATTAGTAGAAGATGGTAGCGTATAAGTGGCTGCCACCGTTGCAAGACCAACGTTCTGTACATTAGAATCTGTATTCGTAATATCAGAATCAAGATCAAATGTTGCAGCTGTACCATTTGCTATAGCTGTATTAATTTCCGTTTGTAATGCTGTTGCAACAGCCGTATCTCGACCTGTAGCATCTAACAAATTTATAACATTACCACTTGCACCAGTAATTGTAATCGCCATTTACTTTTATCCTTCACAATAAAATCAAAAGCCATAAAAAAAATCGAAATGTTACCATAAAAAAACATTATTTACAACAACACTTTCTATCATTTTATACTATATAAATAATATAATTAACAATAGCTCTAATTATATCTTCAATTCACAAATAGTTATTTAATATTACAATCTTTCACCCAAAAAAATACATAAAATTTATCATTCGTTTATTGATTGCAAACTAAAATTACGCTACCTAAATTATTTACAAAAATAAAAGACTTAATAAATACAAATAGTAATCATAAAAAGTTATAAACTCTCAGGAAAATTATATTATGTCATTAAGCCAATCATCACTTAGATTCATTTCGCTACAAGACGTATTAAATTATCAAAATGATTGGTCTTTATTCTGTGCCTCTTACTTACCACATCCGCCCCATCTTCATCAAACGTTCTTAACGTGGTTGTTAAAAAATACTACCCCTAAAAAAATAGCAATTTTTGATAGTGCAAAACAAAATACGCAAACTTCCTTTGATTTCCTTATACGCACTCTAAATCTAAATAGCCAGTGTTATGGAAATATTAAACGACACCATACGAATATATTCCCTGAAACATTAATTCCATTAACAACAGAAACACCCATTTCTTGCTTTTCTTTGATTTATATAGATATCAGTAATCAAATGATCAAGAGTGATCCTCTTTTATCTTTACTTGAAACAAATATCCCCAAAGAAACTATCTTTATTTTCAACAATTTAAACAACCCAAATTCTATTGCCAAAGAAAATCGCCAATTAATCGAGGGATGGAAAAAAAAGTATTCATTTTTTGAATTTTCTCATCATCAAGGGTTACTCCTTTTATTCACAGGAGATCCAAATTTAAATAAATTGAACGAGTTATTTGCCCTTAAAAATACTCCAAAATTAGAGCAGCTTTTTAAAACCCACTGTGCTTTATTAGATGAATATTGGCACTTAAAAGTAAATTCCATCCAAATTCGAAACACAAACTATAAAGAAAAAATCGTAGAGGCAAAAACTGAAACATATTTGTTAGAACAAGAAATTTATTACCAACAAAAAGCACAACAAGCCAAAATAAATCATATTCAAAAAGCAACAACAAAAAAGATAAACAACCTACAAATCATAAATAATCAACTTTCTGAACAGTTATTACAATCTACTACACAGTTAAAAGAATCTATTTCTAGTTATCATGAACTATCTTTATGGAAAAAAAACACAGAGGAAAAAATAAACAGTATTCACTATTTGCTGAAAAAATATCGTTTTATTTCAATTTTTTTCCCTAAAAAACTTAAACAACTCCTTACATTTCTTCCGGTACCTCCTTCTCATCAAATTATTGAAACTCCCTTTAATATTTCCAATCTCGAATTTGCTCCAAATCAACAAAACAAAACAAAACCATCTGCAAAACCCCATCCCTGTCGCCATATTATTTTTGTAGCGGGAGAGCCCAATACCCCAGGGGTAATTTATCGTTGCTATCGAAATGCAGAAGCATGCAATATGGCTGGACACAGAGCCAAAGTCATTAACGCTGCGGATATTTCCCCACAAGATATAGAATGGGCTGATATTTTAATTTTTTGGCGCGTTGAATTTAGTGGTCATATTCTTGGAATTGTTGATCTTTCCAAAGAATACAACACTCTAACCGCTTTTGACGCTGATGATATCGTTTTCAAACCACACTTTGCTTATATTGAAATTATTGATGGCATTCGTACGATCGGCACAACAGAAGCAGAAACCTCTCGCACTTTTGGAAATATGAAGCAAACATTGATGCGCACTGACTTTGCTGTTGCAACAACACAAGAAATGCGAGAACATATGGCTCAAGAGCTTATTCCTAAACACGCAGGCCCCTTAGTTTTTACTCTCCCAAATATTTTTGATGATGATTGCGTGCGTATTTCCCGTTTCTTTAGCCGTATTGAAAAAGCAAAAAAACAAGATGATTTTATCAGAATTGGTTATGCGTCTGGAACTCGCACGCATCAACGAGATTTTGCTTTGGTTATTCCTGCTTTATTGACAATCTTTAAAAAACGCCCACAAATCCGTTTGGTTTTATTTAGAGAACCTGAAAATCATCGCCCTATTCTACACATGAATGAATTTCCAGAACTGAACGACTTTCAAGACCGTATTGAATGGCGAGATACAGTTCCGCTCAAACAACTTCCTCAAGAGCTTGCTCGTTTTGATATTTCCATAGCTCCTTTAGAAGCAGAAAATGTTTTTTGCAATGCTAAAAGTGAATTGAAATTTTTTGAAGCTGCTTTAGCAAATGTTTGTTCTGTCGTCTCACCAACAGGCCCCTTAAACCGTTGTGTGCAACAAGGAATTACTGGTTTTATTGCGAGCAATACCCAAGAATGGGAAAATTACTTACTACAACTCATTGATGATTCAACCTTACGCCAACAAATGGCTCAAAAAGCCTATCATGACGTGCTGTGGAATTTCAGCATGCAACGCCAATCCCATCTATGTGATACGATGCTATTAAGCCTCACAAATGAAAAAGGGGCAGCACAAGCAATGGAAACGATGATCGCCCGCAAAGAATATAAAAATTTAGGCATACCTGTTGTTCCAGAAAGTGAAATTCTATTCGATCACGATGCGTTAAGAGAATCTGAAGTAACTGTTATTATTACCTCTTATAATTACAGTCAATTTATCATTGAAGCAATGGAATCGGTCAAAGCCCAAACCCTTAAACACATTGATATGATTATTGTCGATGATGGGTCTTCTGACGATTCTGTCGAACTGATTCTTGCATGGGCAGCCGAACATAAAAATCGTTTTAATCGTTTACAACTCCACCGTTCCCTTAAAAATACAGGGTTGGGGGGCGCACGTAATATCGGAATTGCAGCCAGTGAAACTTTATATTCTATGCAACTGGATGCAGATAATCGTTTGGTTCCAGATACGTGTGAAAAATTACTGGCAAAAATGCAAAATACAGCGATCGGTTATGCGTATCCTCATTTGCGTCATTTCGGTGCTGTGGAAGCTATAGGTGGTCATGTTCCTTTTCATCCATTACGTTTAACTGTTGGAAATTATATTGATGCCATGGTGATGTTAGCGAAATGGGCTTGGGCAGCTGCGGGAGGATATTATGTGCAACGCGATGCCATGGGTTGGGAAGATTATGATATATGGTGCCGTTTGGCTGAACTTGGTATTCAAGGCACTCAAGTCAAAGATGCCATCGCTGAATATCGGGCACATTTTTCCTCTATGACCAATACAGTAACAGAACAAACCTATCATAAACCAAAAGTCACCTCTTACCTTGCAGAGCGACACCCCTGGATTAAGCTTGTTCTGCCCGAAGAGTCTCCTTGGATTAAGAAGAAGAAAGATTAACGATAAAAAAAGCCTATATTATTACAATATAGGCTTTTCTATTACCTAAAGAAAAAACATCATGCTGAATTTTGTTCATTCATTGCTCTTACATTTCTTCCTCTCTCTGCTTTTGCTGACGCGCCAAAATTTTCTGACTACCCTGTTAAGGAAATCTATCAAGGTACAAACCATCCTGCAGTTCCCAATAAATATTTGGATAATAGCTTTTCCGAACGTCAAGCCGCCTTACAAAGCCAAAAAGTAAATTATGCAGGTCACTATATTGTTTATACAAAACAATATGGAACGGATTGTGTTACAGCCTATATTGCTGATGTTAAAACAGGACAAGATGTTTCAGGAATAGGAACATGGTATAAAAATAACAAGCAAACTCCTCAATTTTTCATAGAATATCATCCCAACAGTGGACTTTTAGTTGTGTCTGGTATTGAAAATAACTCCAACATACCTACTGCACAAATATATTGGGCAATCAATGACGGACACCCATCTAAACTTAGTTATTATGATTTTTACCAAATAGAACACAATCAAGCAAATTTTCAGAAATACTGCCAAGATTTAAATACGGGTAAACAATTTAAAGGCACCTCGGACTTCCTATGCACATATCCTAATAAAACTATTAAAGATATTTATAATAAACTGACACATAATTTATATAATGGACGTTTATTACACCAACTTGCACCT
>JAEBDU010013017.1:342167-473728 GCA_016802625.1 Heliconius numata
ACTTATGACTGGAAATCTCAAAATAATTTAAAAATTAATATTCACCAATTCAGCATAGGGCAAATCATCTACACCATCACCCAAAAACCAAATAAAGTGACCGTTCGGATTCATACCGAAAAAAGAGATACTAAATTGCTTGATAATAATTTGCCTTTTTTCCAAAATTAACATGATAAAAAAATGAATTAAAATTCATATTGGGCAAAATAACAATCCAATACCACTCTTTAAAACCACCTTACTTTCAAAACGCAAAATAGATCATCTCTAAATCTTTTAATGAAAACACAAGACTCAAGTATAATAACTCTATATGTTATTCATAATAAACATTATTAAGGAGACTTTCTATGAAACTAAAATATACTTTGCTTGCTGCGGTTGGTTTAACTTGTTTTACCAATGGTGCTTTCGCTATAGACCCGACACCCCAAACGCAACCCCTTACACCTCAACAGTTAGAAGTCGTCAAAGAAAACGTCATTGCAGGTAGAGATTTAGCCAATCAACCCCTTATGACCCCTCAATTACTAGAAACGATGAAACAAAGAGCTAATCAAGGGGATGTCCAAGCTCAAAGTATCTTAGGACAAGTCTATCAAAATGGAAAATATGGTGTAAAAAAGAATTTATTTACAGCCAGAGATTGGTATGAAAAAGCTGTTAAACAAGGAAATGTTCCTGCTATGATTAACCTAGGGGATATGTATCAAAAAGGAATGGGCGTTCCAAAAAGCTATACTAAAGCCAAAGAACTATTTGAACAAGCTGCTGCCAAAGGGGATGCTGTTGCCCAATATAACCTTGGCGTAATGTATCAAAATGGCAGGGGTGTTAAAAAAGACGGTAAAAAAGCCCTTGAATGGTATCAAAAAGCCTCTCTTCAAGGATATGGTGATGCCTTTAATAACACAGGCTTCATTTGTGAGCATGGAATAGATGTTGCTTCAAGCAAGAAAAAAGCTGAGGAAAACTACAAAAAAGCTTGTGAATATAACAGCAAACAAGGTTGTATAAATTATAAAAGATTACATGATAAAAAATAATTAAATTATACATAGCTTGATATTTTATACTGCAAAGTCACCTTGGCTTTGCAGTATTTTTTACCCTAGGCTCATTTGCTTAGAAGGCAGATCAATCTTCTTTATAAAACCAATTCACCATAACGATCATCACCCAATTCACCTAGTAAAATTTAGATAACTCTATACATAACATTATGCCTAACAACGTATATCAATTACATTTTGAAAATTATAATTTTATCAATACAAATATATACTGTTATAATTAGTCTATAAATTACAACTATATAGGCTATTTAATAATGCAACTAATTGATAGTAGATTTGAAGTTATTAATGAGAATTTTAATGCTGTGGAATGGGACAAATATTACTTGTTAGAGATATCACCCAATCATCAGAAAAATGTCTAGCTTAAAATTATGTACAAACTCTAATAATGAAGAGCATCTAACGCGCTTTAAACGCGAAGTTCGACTTTTACAAAATTTGCAAGGGAACATAAAAGTTGTTCCAATATTTTACTCAAACTTAAATTATAACCCACCTTATTTTATTATGCCATTTTACAAAAAAAGGTGATTTAACCAAAATTCCATATCAATGGCTTAAAGATTATAATAATCAAGAAAATATTATCTATCAAATGATGGACTGTATTCACGAGTTACATACAAAAAATATATTTCATCGAGACATTAAACCTCAAAATTTTTTGATTGATGATAATGGTTATCTTGTCATATCCGACCTAGGTCTTGGGTTAGAACCAGATTCTTCAACACGTTTAACAAATACTTCGCAATATTGAATGACTGAAGGATATTACCCTCCTGAATTCACATCTAATGGTTTCAAATATGCAGATGAAACCTCTGATATTTTTATGCTCGGAAAAACTATATATGCTTTATTGACAAGAAATAATCCTACTTATCTTTCAGTGCACGCAAATATTCATAATCATTTACTATATATACTCAATAAAGCTTGTTCTCCAAATAAACTAGAACGGTATAAAACCATTCTCGATATGAAACAGGATATAACAACCACTTATGATATGATACTACGAAGGAAAAGTGTAACAGCAAATCTTGAGAAACAACTTGAAGCAATAATAAATGATACTGAAGCTAATGATTTAGAAAATATTAAAACTTTATACAAGATTTAATACAGTTAGACGATGATGATACAGAAACATTCTTATATCAAATCTCAACTGTTAACTTCTTTTTATATCTTACAGACCCTCAACTACAAGAAAGATTACATCACCTACTTTCCCTATATTCTGATTTCTTATACCACTCCCCCCAACCTTTCGAATTTGCAGAAACCGTAGCAAATATCATGGCTGTTTTAATAGAATCTCCAAATGTAACTATTACAAATAAAATAAAAGCTTTAAAAATTTCGATTGATTTTTCAAAATGTATGAATCGGTATGCAGCAATGGATACTTGCAAACAATTAGTTCTGAATATCACTGATGAAAATCTTGCCCAACAAATCATCAATATGATGAGAAACAATCCAACCTACTTTATAAATGATATTTCAGCTGCACACTGCAAATCTCCATTAATTCGCGATTACTTAGAAACTATTAAGGTCTCACAAGCTAACCCACCAATTATTTTCTAATTTTCTGGCACATTCTCCAGCAACTCATTCAACCAAATCGTGGCATTTCCATCAGATGGCGCGCGCCAATCTCCACGTGGGGATAATCCTCCACCAGCAGAGACTTTAGGTGCATTCGGCATTGCAGAGCGTTTAAACTGGCTGAAGGCAAAAAAACGTTTAAGGAAAACCTCTAACCAATAACGAATTTCTGACAAAGTGTAAGCTTTCATTTTCTCCTCTGGAAAACCTTCCAGCCATGTGCCTTTTTGGATATCCGACCAAATTGAGTATGATAAAAACGCAATTTTAGAAGGCTTTAATCCGTAACGCAGCGTGTAATATAAATTAAAATCCTGCAACGCATAAGGGCCGATTTTTTCTTCTGTGCTTTGCAATGTTTTATTATCTTGAGATGGAATTAATTCTGGTGAAATTTCAGTATCTAAAATTCGTTGTAAGATTTTACCTGCTTCATCAGAAAAACGGTTAGATTGAATAACCCAACGAATAAGATGCTGAATCAATGTCTTGGGCAGCCCACCATTCACATTATAATGTGACATTTGATCCCCCACACCATAAGTACACCACCCCAAAGCCAATTCAGATAAATCCCCAGTCCCAATGACAATCCCATTATGATGATTGGCTAATCTAAATAAATAATCTGTTCTTAATCCTGCCTGTACGTTTTCAAAGGTTACATCGTAAACCGCTTGACCTTCTGCATAAGGATGACCCATATCTTGCAACATTTGTTCTGCTGCTGGGCAAATATCTAAACATTCCCATTGAATCCCTAAGGTCTCCATCAAAGCCTCAGCATTTTGTTTAGTTTCAGAGCTCGTCCCAAATCCTGGCATAGTATAGCCTAAGATAGAGTCTCTACCCATTTGAAGCTCGTCAACAACTTGAACTGCCACCAACAATGCTTGTGTTGAATCTAGCCCCCCAGAAATCCCAATCACTAACTTCTTTGCACCAATCACTTGAATACGTTGCTTTAATGCGGAAACTTGAATCATATACGCTTCAAAGCAATCTTTTTCCAAGCGATAGGCATCAGAAGGCACAAAAGGAAAACGTTCTAATGGACGTTTAAGCCCGAATGTTTCCAATGGGGGATTTAACGTAAATTCTATTGTACGATATTGATAACGTGCAGATTCATTTTGATGAAAACTACCCATTTGCAAGCGTTCTTGACGTAAAATATCCAAATCAATATCTGCAATTAAACAATTTTGCCCTTCTGGGAAACGATCACTTTGCGCCAGAATTTGACCATTTTCAACAATTGATAATTGTCCGTCCCAAGCAACATCTGTTGATGATTCCCCTTGTCCAGCCGCTGCATATAAATATGCACAAATTCCTCTAGCAGATTGAGACTGGCATAATAATATTCGTTTTTCAGCCTTGCCAATTGTAATGTTGCTAGCGGATAAATTGGCAATCACTGTCGCCCCTGCAATACAAGCATGGCTACTGGGTGGAATAGGCACCCATAAATCTTCACAGATTTCAATACCCATAACAAAATCAGGATAATCCACAGCCGTAAATAATAAATCAACACCAAAAGGAACCTTTTGTCCCAGTAAAGTCATTTCTATCTGTGAAATATGCTGCCCGCTAATAAACTGACGAGCTTCATAAAACTCACGGTAATTCGGCAAAAAAGACTTAGGCACAACACCTAAAATCTTCCCTTTGTGAATAACCACCGCACAATTATATAAAGCCCCTTGAAAAACCAAAGGTGCGCCAATTACAATAATAGAAGTCAAATATTTAGTGTGATGACAAATTTCTTCAATTGCTTTAACTGTGCTTTCCAATAAAACTTGCTGTAGCCGAATGTCCTCAATCGAATAGCCTGTTAAAGAAAGCTCTGGAAAAACACACAAAGCAACCCCCTGTTGGTTTGCTTTTTCTGCCAGTTGAATTATTTGCTTTGCATTTGCAAAAGGGTCTGCCAACTTTATTGCAAAATTACAAGTCGCGCCTCTGAATAAATTATGTTCATATAAAGCATAAAAATTTTTCAAAGAGACTCTCCCTACTCAGTATGAAACAAAAACCAGCTTAAAGTTGATCGAACATTATCGAAATTTACTAAAATGCTTTTTTTCCATAGTGTTGCTTATCATCACCCAAATCAGCAATATCAAAGAATAAAAACCGTTCATCATAGTCAAAGAGATAGGCAGCCAATCAAATAAATAAGATGGCAAATCACAAGGTTTATGAGGACGATCTGGCATTTGCATAAAACGTGTGGTTAAATCTTGAGCATGACTGGCAACAGCATAACATTCTGGTAATGGACTGGCCCACCATCCTTCTTCTACCCCAACATGTACAAATGAAAGGATAAGACTAGCGATTAAAATCAGTACAATGACGGCTTTAACCCAAGGCACCAAAGCCCCTCGAACCAATAACAAAAACAACCCAGCAACAATTAATAAACGATAAGGCCATCGCTCCAATAAACATAATCCACAAGGTGCCATATTCCAGATATTTTCAGCAACCCAAACAAACCCCAATGCAAATATTCCAGCCAGAACCAGCAATATTCCCGTAAGATTTTTAAGATATTGTCGATGTTGATAAGACACAATTAGAGGCTTTCACATTATAATAAAAAATAAAACAACTATATTTTAACACAAAATCAACAGTTCAATATGTATTCATTTTATATACAGATTTTAATTTAACAAAAAAGCCTTAAGTATAAAGAATACTTAAGGCTCTTTTACTAAAAATTATTATAACTTCAAAAAATTAATGTTGAGATTGAATAGAGCGTTCTAAAGATTGTTCCAAATCATTAGAAGAATCTTGTCCTTTATGTTCAGTTAAATCAGAAGGTTTTGTTGATATCGGACTGTCATTCATTGCCCCAGTACACCCAACGAGGCTAACGTTATAAAGAGGATGTTCAAAAACCGAAGCTCCTGGCTCTGCCACAAAAATCCAAGCTGAGAAAGGATTTGTTGCTAATTTACTATCCGTAATCGTTACAAAAGCTGTACTATCTGGGGATAAAGAAGGAGGGCGGGTAAGACATTTTTTCACTGCAATCGTTAAAGTCTTATATTGAACAGAACCCCCAACAGGAACCGTTAACACATTCACACTCGATTCCAACTTATTTAGAATACGCAAAATCGCTTTGGGTTGACTATACCATGTATCTGTCGGTACAGACTGCTTGTTTGAATCAGAATTATTAGGAGCAACAGCATACGTATTTACACTAATTAAGCTGAATAAACATGTCAAAATAATAAAACAAATTTTTTTCAAACTATAGGACTCCGCAACTGATCAGCTATTTGTTTTAATAAATTTCGCATATCCTGTTCATCTACCCCCATAATCAACGCATCTTCAAAACAATCCTGCATTACCTGTACCAACTCTGTATAATTTTCATTCAGTACCTTAACTTTTTCTTTGCAAGAGATCAGTTGATGATCGGATTGAATCCAAACAGGATGCTCTTTCACTCTGTCCTGCCTTTTTATTGCAATTTTGTAGAAGGAACGTCATTCGTTGTTTTATTATCTGTTTTTGACATATTATCCGTCACAGAAAAAATAAATTTACTTAACAGTTCTTGTAAACTGATGGACCCTTGAGTATGCGTAAGAAATTGACCAGGTTTTAGTGTTTTTTCATCACCACCAGGAGAAAGATCAATATATTTCCCACCTAATAAACTATCGCTCGTAATCACAGCCGCTGTATCTGTAGGTAAATGAATATCTGGACGTACTGTAAACACAACTGTAGCTTTGTAATCTTTTGGATTGACAGTTTCATGGGTCACCTGACCAATAGTAACACCCGCCAACTTAACATCTGAACCTATACTTAACCCGTCAATATGCTCAAACGAAGCTTTTAAAGAATATCCATTATCTTTACTTTGTCCATGCCCTACAATTGCAAAAACAATTGCTGTAATAAACGCAATAATAACAATCAACCCTGTCACAAGCTCAACAATTTGCTGCGTTTTTTTTGAAGTGATAACAATCATTATGGATAAACTTTACCTATTCCTCAGGAGACCAGCTTTCGTAATCCCCAGTTGCTTTTGCACGTTTACCACCTGCATAATCACTGCCTTGAGGGTGATATGCGTTTGCACTGCCAGTCGGATTTGCGTGGTACGGCGTTTGCCAAGGATGACGTTTAGACGCAGGCACTGCTGCATCTGAACCATGATGCAACCAAACCCACCATTCAGGAGGAACCGCAGAGGGATCTTCGCCTTTTTTATAAATAACCCAACGTTCATGACGCCGTTCCCCACCACCCAAGCGGCTTAGTTTACGAGATTCATAATATGAACGTCCATCTGCGTCTTTGCCGACCAAGCGTCCTTTAAACATCGTGTGAAGGCGTGTTCCAAATGTTGTCATGATCCTAGTTCAGTATATTTATTCATTAATAATGGTTACTTTCGAATTCTTGTATAGAATTCTCTATTGTAAAAATATACCCTTTTCATTCGAAAAGAGCAAAAAACTTTTTAATTAATTTATATTCAATCTTGGCTTTTATCATTTTATTAGAAAAATACTTCTTAATTTTAAGAATAAAGTTCGTTTTTTCCCTTTATAAAATTTTATCCACAATATCCACTATATCCATAGGGATGTATAATTTTTTATATGATTATTGTGCTTATCTTTCCTACCAAAAACACATACACTATTTTATTATGAACGCACAACATCTCTGGAATGGCATCAGGATGCGCAATCTGCAGGCTGCGATTGACCCCGATGCACCTTTATACTCTGTAACAATCCCAGAAGAATGGGAAAGTAACGCTGCAACGGCGATCCTTCAGCTATGTCCTGAACACCAGCTGGATGCGTCCCCTATTAAAACGGATATTTTAGTTGCTAATTGGCTGTTTCCTCTTTGTGAACAACCTAGTCAATTCACGTTACAAGATTGGAAAAATATCTTATTACATAGACAAGCATGTCCCAATGCCAGCATATGGAAAAATGACACCAGCCAAAAGTTAAGTATTACGATTAACCTTGCTGCTTTTGCATCTGCTGAAACAGGATTTAATGCAGCATCTTATCGTCATGTTTTACAAATTGCTGCTGAAACATTGCGTATCCTATATAGACAACGCGCTAATTTTATTAATAGTGAATTGCCGTTTCTAGAATTAACGGAATCGACAAATAGCCAAGATAAAAATAAACAATTTGAATTAAATGCACAACCCAGTGCTGGAATCATTTATCTTTCCAATTTAGATGCCTGCTTAGCACTGCTTGGATATGAATATGACAGTCATGATGGTAGGGATATTGCGTGTTGTTTAACTTGTTTTGCAACATTATTAGCCAATGTAGGATGTGGTGCTGATTTTTTACCTTTATCCCCTGATTGGAATGCTTTACCAGAGCTAACAGCAACCGCTAAAGATATATGGGCACTCGCTTCTGATGAACCTCAATCTCGTCTAGAACGAATTGATACAAGCTTTTCTTTACCAGGAAATCCAAGTGATTTGCTATTAGGATCAGAAGCTTGTGGATTAGCCCCCATATTTTCCCCATTAAGAGAAGATGGGTTACTCAATTTTAGTACTTTAGCAAGGCTTGCACATAAAGGATTAACTTTGGAATCTGCTTTGGCCGCATCATTGGCTGGTGAACAAGTATTAGTTCCACCTTCTTATCAAGCACATTATGCAATGCATCAAGCTTTGGCTGGATTCGTTACCCATATGCCTGCTAGACCCAGCCAGATTACTTATCCTCTCTCTCAAAAAGCACTATTAACCAGAGGCACAAAACGTCCTTTACCCCCACGTCGCAAAGGCATTACACAAAAAGCCAGCATTGCGGGTCATGGGTTATTCTTACGCACAGGAGAATATGAGGATGGAACCTTAGGTGAAGTTTCAATTACACCAACCAAAGAAAGTGCCATGGTTAAAGGGTTATTAGATAGCTTGAGCCAGGCAGTCAGCATTGGCTTGCAATATGGTGCCCCCTTAAAAGACTATGTATCACACTTTGCATATAGCCGTTTCGGCATCGCTGGAACGATCGAAGGGGATCCCAATGCACTATATGCTACCTCGTTTTTAGATTATAGTTTTAGGGTTTTATCCGATATTTATTTAAATGAACCCTTACCTGATGCACCCAATAATTTACATGCTGGTGAGGATACAGTTCCTATGTTACCTTTGGACCTACCTCAAGATGACGAACATCCACCGTCATCGCCTCATCCTCGCAATCGTAAATTTAAGCTAGTTAGTTAAAGGAAATTTCTATGTCTACAATCCAAGAACGTTTAAAAGCGCTCAATATTATTCTACCCACCCCTGCCGCACCTGTTGCAAATTATGTGCCAACAATGAAAACAGGGAACTCTTTGATTATTTCTGGGCAATTACCTCTGGTTGAAGGAAAATTATTTGCAACAGGTTTACTCGGGAAACAAGTAGACGTTCAAACTGGCGTGCAAGCAGCACGTTTTTGTATGATCAATATTCTTGCTCAAGCACAAGCTGCATTGGATGGAGACCTTAACAAAATTAACAAACTTGTCCGCCTTGGTGGGTTTATTGCCAGCACGCCTGAATTTACACAACAAGCCGTAGTGATGAATGGTGCTTCTGACCTTGCAGTAGAAGTCTTAGGCGACGCAGGTCGTCATGCACGCTCGGCTTTCGGCGTTGCTTCCTTACCTATGGATGCTTGCGTAGAAGTCGAAGCATGGTTTGAATTGAAATAACATTACACTCTACAAAGTAGATACTATCAAAGTTTAACTACAAAAAGTCCTAGAGAATTAACCCCTAGGGCTTTAATTTTTATTTTTATAATAAGAATAGTACGTTACTTTTACACTAAACACTTTTATTCATTAAACTATAACAGTGTAATCATTAGTCAAACTTAACTTCAGGTGGATCTACCCTAAAAAATTTCGTTAAAAACCCAAGATATATGATACCTAAAAACAACCATATCATCCCTAAAATAAAAGCTAATTTATCAAGATTTATAAACACCCAAAACGTTGTAATCACACCAATCAGTGGGAAAAGTAAATAAGAAATAATGTGTAAACTCGAACGTTGTTTTTCACGAACCCAAAAATGATTGATGACTGAGAGATTAACGAGCATAAAGGCCATAAAAGCACCAAAATTAATAAAAGAGGCCGCTGTTAACACATTAATTTGTGTCCCTATCAAAGCGATTACCCCACATAAAATAATATTATTCGTAGGCGTTAAAAATCTTTTATTGAGATGACCAAAAAATCTTTTAGGAATAACATTGTCTTTACCCATTGCGTATAATAACCGCGAAGCACTGGTCTGAGCAGAAACCCCTGATGCAAATTGCCCGACAACTAATCCAATCAGAAAAAAAGAAACAAAAACATCACCACTAATCTTTCGAGCAATTTCCATTGCTGCTGAATCAATATGCTGAAAAACAAAAGAAGGATGAGCAACCTGCACGAAATAAGAAGTGGTAATAAAAATAGCACTGCCTGTCAAAGTTACTAGAATAATTGCTCTTGGAATTGTTTTATGAGGATTTTTCGTTTCATCAGCCAAAGTTGTAACCGCATCAAATCCAAGAAATGAATAACATGCAACTGCACCACCTGCTAAAATATACGATAAATGTGCATGTTCGTTCCAAAATGGTTTAATCGAAAATAACGGTTTTGTTCCATCGGTTGTTACATAATGAATACATAATACAATAAAAGCAGCAATAATTAACAACTGAATCAACATCAATAAAAAATTAACGCTCTTCGCAAACTCTAGTCCAACAATATTAATAATCGTCGTAATAACAATAAATCCAATTAACCATATACTCAAAGAAATATTAGGAAATGCATCATGTAAAAAAGAAGCCCCAATTAACCAAATGACCATCGGAATAAAAAAATAATCTAAAAGAATAACCCAGCCAGCAAGAAAACCTAATTTATTACTAATAGACTGACGAACATAAGTATAAGCAGACCCCGCAACAGGATAGGCTTTGGCCATGTGGCTGTAACTTAGTGCTGTAAAAAACATTGCAACAGAGGCAGCCAAATAAGCCATAGGAACATTGCCCTGTGTCTCTTTGGCTAATTCACCAAAGGTACCCAAAACAATAATAGGTGCCATATATGCTACACCGAATAAGACAACTGCTGCTAAGGAAAGCGTTCTATTTAAATGAGGCAACGTAAATTTTCCTAAAATAATTTGGTCTATTCATTAGATTGAATAAATTAGGTTAAATGATCCAATCATAATGTCTAGCATCGATTTGAATTTTTTTTCCCTCAATTTTAATACGACGTTCTTGAATATAATTAAATTCAGTTCGATATTGGGTCACTTGCTTAGGATCTATATTGATTTTAATCACGCATGCTTCTCTCCCAGCCTCACATAACAGATGCCCTGCTGGGTTCACAACACAGCTACCTCCATGAAAAGTCAGATCCCCGTCCCCTAACCCTACACGGTTAACCATCACAGCAAAAAGCTGATTTTCCTGAGCCCTGGCCATAATAGCAGTACGATGGGTTAAAGCATAAGGATCCATATTTCCATTAGTTACAATTAAAAGCTCTATTCCCAGCTCTCCCAAAGCTCTTGCTGATTCTGGATATTCAATATCAAAGCAAATCAAAAAGCCAATTTTGACCCCTCGCCATTCAACGCAACTATACCGATCCCCAGCATCAAAGATCCCTTGATCTGTTAACCATAAATGCGTTTTACGGTAATAAGCCAGCAGCCCATCCTCTGGGGTAATAAAAACCGTTGTATTATAATATTTTCCCTCATGCTCTTCTGCAAAACCAATGGCAACCGCAACATTTTTTTCTTTTGAAAGGGCAACAAGCTTCAGAATACTGGAGCCATTTAATGGTTCAGAAATTGATTGTAAATTTTCTTTGGTTGGAAAACCACTAAGATAAGTTTCAGGGAAAACCATTAAGTCCGTTGAAGATGAACTATGCATAATTGCATTACAAGCCTTATCCAAGTTATGTAGAATATCTCCGTCTTTACATTCCAATTGGACTAATTCAATTTCTAACATTTTAATCTTACTATTTTACTATAATTACAAAAAATATGTTGTTATAAGAACAAACTATCCTGTTATAGTAAGAATAAAATATTATATTTCACAAGTAATATTAAAGATAATCTATGAATCAAATAATTATCTATAAACTAGATTTGTTATCCTCTTATTATTCTAGCTTGCTTATTTTGTACCAAAATTATCCCTGCACGTATATTTAATATCAACAGAGTAATATTAATCCCGCCTACAATTAGCTCAACTATTTGTATGGCACAAAAAGTAAAATCAAACTGTCCATAAATGGCAAGATACCGCAAATATAAAGCACAAGGAATTAAAATAACCAAGCCATTAAACGCAATAAAAGGCATTCGTTTTTTCTTCTTTTGAAGAATAGGTTTTTGCGACTTCCTGGCCATTTTAAATCCTGTTCCCCCCACGATCATCAGTGCAGGGATAAGCACGATAAAACCATAAGGAATACAATATTTAACATTCTTTATATAATCAAGATTACCCATCACTTCTGTTATCACTGTTGAAAACCAAAAGATCAGTAACATCATTAAAGCAATAACCCCAGCAATCCGATGCACGAAGGATAACAGAGAGTTCTTGGTCATTTCATAGTTTCACTCTTGATAATAATCTGCGTTAAAACATTCACCGTACTATCAATGTCATGAGGCTTGAGATCTTGAAAAATGGCAGTTGCCATCTTGTTCCATTCTATATTTATGGCATCAAAGACGGTTTCACCTAAGCTTGTCAATTGAAACAAAGAGGATTTTTTATGAGCTGGATTATGAAGCTGTTGAATATATTCCAGTTTCAACAGCTCATCGATAGTCTTTTGCACTGCTTGACGTGTTAATCCCATGAGCCGAGCAATATGTGGCACGGTTAATGCTGTATTTTCCAGCCGAATTGCGCCCAAAACTTTCCATTTTGATGTCGTCAACCCATGTTCAGAGGCCAACTGATCACCGATCAAGCTGATATCGTGATAGGCTCTGAAAAGCCCAATAATAATTTTATTTTGTTGAGATATAGTTTGCATTGTCATAATGACAACATGTTAACAATATGACAATATATTGTCAATATATTTTTCGCATGAAATAATATTGTAAAAGAATCATAATTTGTAATAATATCGATAAAAACCTAATCGGCTCAACAACAGCTCAATAATTAACCTTATTTCATTTACTAAGTAGCAGTATTTAATCGATACTAAAAAACTAAGAAGATAAAAATGACCAATATTCAGAATAAAATTCAAAGCGAATTAGATAAATTAAAAAAAATATTCAAAAACCAAATATTCTCCTAGTCGGAGGTACTGGAGTAGGCAAAAGTACTTTACTTAATTTATGCTTTGGTAAAGATATTGCCAAAACTGGTATTGGACAGCCCATTACCAACTCAATTGAAAAATATAATGATGAAGATTTACCTATCAGTATCTTTGACAGTAAAGGATATGAAATTGGTTCTGAAAAAGAACATAAATTTATTGAGGAAATTATTACATTATGTCAAGTAACATCAAATAATATTGAGAATAAACCACATCTAGTTTGGTATTGCATTTCTGCCATTAATGCGCGATTGACTGATTTTGATATTCAAACCATTAAAACTATTCAAAAAACAAATGTGCCAATTGCTATTATTTTAACCAAATCTGATTTGATTAATGACAAAGAAGGTACTGACTTAAAAAATACTATTTTAAAAGAATTTTCGACAATTCATATTTTTGAAACAACAACGCATACAGAATTAAAGCATATGGATTTAGAGAAGTTAGTTTTATGGAGTATTCAACAATTACCTGAAGCACTAAAATTGGCTTTTGTTTCTGCTCAAATTTTAAATATTGAAGAAAAAAGACAGCAAGCACAAAAAATTATTTTGCAACATACTGCAGGATCAGCTTTTGTGGGTTTTTCTCCTATTCCTTTTTCCGATGCCCCAATATTACTAGCAAATCAATATGCTTTACTTGCCAGAATTTTATATCTTTATAATCTAGGTGGCCTAGAAAGTAAATTTAGTCTTTTGATAAAAGCACTATTACCTAGTTTGCTATCAACATCAGGTCGTTTGATTGTAGGTGAAATGCTTAAATTTATTCCAGGAGTTGGTAGTATCACTGGTGCTATGATTAGTGGAACGGTTGCCTCATCCATTACAGGTGTGTTTGGTTTTGCGGTTTCAAAAACTTGTGCAATTTTGGCTGAAAAGCAATTGTCTGGAGCATTAAATGAAATGCAAGATTTTATGGATAATTTTGATGAAAATTTTATAGCTATTTTTCAACAAACTTTAACTGCAAAGAAGAAGTAAAGTGTCTAATACAAATTATAATATTGCCATTATTGGTCAAACTGGGGTTGGGAAAACGTCTCTACTTAACTATTTATTTGGCAAAGAAATAGCAAAAACAGGGATTGGTAAACCTGTTACTACTAATGGTTTTCATGAATATAAACATCAAATACAAGGAATGTCTGTAAATATTTATGATTCATGGGGGTTGGAGGTAGGTAAAGAGGAACAATGGCAAAAAGAGTTTGAACAAGAATTAAAACGCCGAGGAATTCAATCCGCTGCATCAGAATGGTTTCATTCTGTCTTTTATTGTATTAATGCGGGTTCCAGCAGGATACAAGATAGTGATATTGAAATTATTAAAAGACTACTTGAAAAAAAATATGTTGTTACTGTTATTTTAACGAAAGCAGATACAATTAACGAAGAAGACGAAAAAACATTTGTTAAAACTATTCATGAAAACATATCTCCAATTCTAAAAATTATTCCTGTTTGTAGTGAGAATAAAATTACAAGAATGGGTGAAGTCAAAGCTTTTGGAAAAGAAGAAATAGAGCTACAATCTGTTAAAGATTTAATTAACTCTTTAAAGTTACGTATTCCAGAGCATTGCCGTATAGTATTAAATAAAAAATTAGAAGAGCAATGTGAAGGATTAGAGAAATTTATTGAAGATACTTTAAGCTGGTTTGATATAAACTCCAAACAAGTAGCAACCAACTTAGAAAAGTTAATAAGAAAATATAATGGAGAAATCAATATCTTATCAAAAGACTGCGTCAGTCAATCTTTGTCTGATTACCAAGCAATTTTTCAACATATATCGATCTATTTTGGGAAAAATAACCCACACATAAACTCATTCACAAACGAAGAAGATGATTCTTTTCAATGGCTTCATATAGGGGATTTCTCTCCAATTCAATTAGTATTAATGCCTGTAGCAATGATTTTAGGTTTATTTACCCGAGATTCAAGCAAACAAAAAATGATTACAAAAATTGAAGATTATAAACAACAAAGACAAAGAGAGATTGCAATATATATAAGAGATTTGAAAAACGAACTATCAGATATCCAAAACAAAATTATGCAAAAACTACTAACATAACTTAATGTTAACCAACAACAAAAAGGGCTGAATAATCAGCCCTTTCTTTATTTCCTATAAAGGAATGGTTTCTCTAGCTAATGTTGTCAAAGCAACAATACCAGGAAGGGCTTTGCCCTCTAGCCATTCAAGGAATGCTCCACCAGCGGTGGAAACGTAAGACATGTCATGAAGAACACCCGCATGTTTCAATGCAGAAACAGTATCTCCACCCCCAGCAACGCTTTCTAATTTGCCAGCTTTGGTTAATTTAGCAGCTTCTTGAGCCACAGCGTTGGTTGCTTTGTCAAACGGTGTAAATTCGAACGCACCCAAAGGACCATTCCAAACCAAAGTTTTTAGTTCGGTAAGGGCTTTGTTAATTACTTCAACCGTTTTAGGGCCAACATCTAAAACCATTTGATCATCAGGAACAGCGTTCACATCAACGATTTTCGTTGCAGGGTCATTTTTCAATTCAGCAGCAACAACAACGTCAACAGGAAGAATGATTTTACATCCTTTCTCTTTCGCTTTTGCCATAATTTCACGAGCCGTATCGTGCATTTCTGCTTCTTGTAATGACTTACCAACCTTGACGCCTTGAGCCGCAAGGAAAGTATTTGCCATTGCCCCACCAATTACCAACACGTCAACTTTAGCAATCATGTTAGATAATAGGTCAAGTTTCGTAGAAATTTTAGATCCACCAACAATCGCGCCAACGGGGCGTTTTGGATTTTCTAATGCACGATTTAGCGCATTCAATTCATTTTCCATCAAACGACCCGCGAATGAAGGAAGATATCTTGTAACGCCTTCTGTTGAAGCATGTGCACGATGTGCTGCGGAGAATGCATCATCAACATATACATCAGCTAGAGAAGCAAGTTCTTCAGACAGAACAGGATCGTTCTTTTCTTCGCCTGCGTGGAAACGGGTATTTTCTAGTAAAAGAACATCCCCATCTTTCATTGCGTTGACTGCTTTTTCAGCATCAGGACCAACACAATTATCCGCAAAAGCAACTGGCAACTTCAAAATCGAAGCCAAAGCTTCGCCCACTGGACGCAATGACATTTCTGGAACCACTTTGCCTTTAGGACGGGCAAAATGACTACATACAATAACTTTAGCACCTTTTTTTACAAGCTCTTGAATAGTCGGAGCCAAACGCTCTAATCTTGTGGTATCGGAAATTTTGCCATCATGCACAGGAACATTTAAGTCCCCACGCAATAAGACTTTTTTACCTTTACAATCCCCAAGATCATCAAGCGTTTTAAACGCTTTTTGATCAACCATAATTATTTGCTTCCTAAAATAACAGCGGTATCTGACATACGGGTAGAGAAGCCCCATTCATTATCATACCAACCAGCAACGCGAATCATTTTACCACCGTCGATAAACCCTGTTTGAGTTGCATCAAATGTTGAAGAAACAAATGTATGATTAAAGTCAGAGCTTACCAATGGTTCATCATTATAAGCTAAAATACCTTTTAATTCGCCTTCAGCTGCTTTTTTGAAATATGCATTTAGTTCTTCGATTGAACCTGGGATTTTGCTTGGTACAAATTCTAATGCAACATAAGAAACGTTAGGTGTTGGCACACGAATAGCAATACCGTCTAGTTTTCCTTTTAATGAAGGAATAACCAGAGCTACAGCTTTTGCTGCGCCTGTTGTTGTTGGAATAATATTTTGCGCAGCAGCACGTGCACGATGTAAATCTTTGTGCAATGTATCAACAGTACGTTGGTCACCAGTATAAGAGTGGATGGTAATCATACTACCAAATTCAATACCAACGGTTTCCACTAATACTTTTGCAATGGGTGCAAGGCAATTTGTTGTACAAGATGCATTTGAAATAACGGTCATATCACCAGTAATAACTTGTTGATTAACACCATAAACAACCGTTGCATCCACTTCTTTACCTGGTGCAGAAATTAATACTTTACGAGCCCCTGCTTTTAACAGTTCACCAGCAGCTGCTTTGGATGTAAATAAACCTGTACATTCCATAGCAACATCAACACCTTGAAGAGGGAGTTTGCTTGGATCTCTTTCAGCAGTGATTTTGATAGGACCAAAAGTTTTACCAGCATGTTTAATGGTCATGGTATTATTTTCAACAGTAATATCTGCAGGAAGACGACCATGAACGGTATCGTATTTTAATAGATGGGCATTTGCTTCTGCACTACCAAGATCGTTAATCAAAACAACCTCTACATCTGTACGGCCTTTTTCAATAATACTGCGTAGTACTAAACGACCAATACGACCAAAACCGTTAATTGCAACTTTAATAGCCATGATTATAAAATCTCCTTAAGATATATATCAGTTACTCAGAACTTTAATAAATGTTCTGTAAATTTATTTAAGCCTTTTGCATCATACTCAAATTTTGAAAATCAGTCACAAATTTCTGAGGACTATTATTTAAAATAATATACTTATCATATTACTCAAATAATCTTGATTTTCTAAATATTTTATTAACGTGAAAATATATAAAACATTTATCAACATTTCTTATTTAGTAACAAAAATTATAAGATGTTTTTAAGCTTACACTATTTTTTTTATAGATATAAGATTGTATAAAATTTTATACAATCTTATAGTAAAAAGTCTGTGTGTAATTTTTGTAATCTTTAAAATTATTTTTTAATTTTACGGGCAATATTTCTTTAAATATGATAAAGATAAAAAACTTTAAGTGCATCACTTAAAAAATTAATCTTTTTTAAATGAATTCTTCTATAAAGATCGTTTGTAAATAGTATAAATATGACCCGTTACTCTAAAACTTTTGTTGTTATAAGCAGCCTTTTGGCACTCAATGCCTGTAAGCTGGTCGATCAAAGAACATTTAACCCCAGCGCTGGACGCAAGCCTGTGCCTTATGTTCCGCCCGCCCCTCCTGCGCCACCGCCGCCAGCCCCTCCTATTGAAATTGTGCAAGGAACTCCTTCTGAACAATGGAGCAAACCTTTATCTACATTGGTTAAAAACGCATTACGAAGAAAACCAGATGCAATGTTTATCGTAACGATCGTTACTCCAATTTCTCAAACACCAACAGCACAACAAGAAGAAATGCAAAAAACAATTCAACAAAATGGACAAGACATTGCCCAAGCCATTGTTACGGCTGGTGCAAAACCAGAACAAATCCAAATGAATGCCAAAGCAGATGGTTCTGTTCAAAAAAATGTCGTACAAGTCAATATAAAATAAAACACTATTTAAAAAATAATAAAGATCTCTAAATCATAATCAATTTAAAATTTAACTTTCTTTATTATATTTTAGGAGCAAACCTCAGTGACTGACCATGCAGTATCTGCACACCCTTTTTACGCTTATTGTCAAACCGCATTACAGGAAATTGAAGATCAAGGGCGTTATCGCAGATTTACCTCATTAAGCAGACAATCTGCACATTATCCCATCTATGATAAAGGGAATATGCAACAACAAAAGAAACCTGTAGTTGTTTGGTCTTCAAATGACTATCTAGGTATGGGTGTTGAACCAGAAGTCATGAATGCTGCCATTACTGCAATACAAGAATATGGTGCTGGCGCAGGTGGAACACGGAATATTGCAGGAACACACCCTTTACATGTTGCTTTGGAAGCAGAACTCGCGGATTTACATGGGAAAGAAGCTGGATTACTCTTTGTTTCTGGATATGTTTCTAATCAAGCAAGCTTACAAACAATCTTAAATAGCATGTCTGGGGGGTGGATTACTTTCTCTGATCAACAAAATCACGCCTCAATGATTGCAGGAATTAAAGGTGCTAAAAAATCAGAGTGCATTATATTTAAGCATAATGATTTAAAAGATTTAGAAGAAAAGTTAGCCTCTGCCCCTGCTAATGCCCCAAAATTAATCGCTTTTGAAAGTGTTTATTCTATGGATGGGGATATTGCAGATATTGGTGCCATTTGTGCATTAGCGCGCAAATATAACGCCTTAACATATCTTGATGAAGTACATGCTGTTGGATTATATGGCAATCAAGGCGGTGGCGTTTCCGAAAGAGACAATGTTGCAGATCAAGTGGATATTATCGAAGGCACCTTGGCAAAAGGGTTTGGTGTCCATGGTGGTTATGTAACGGCAAAAAAAGAAATTATTGAATATTTAAGATTGGCTGCTTCAGGATTCATTTTTACAACGTCACTTCCTCCCTCTATTATTGCACCAGCTTTAGCAAGCGTTCGGCTGATTCGTGAACAAAATTGGCGTCGAGAAAAACTCTTTGAACGCGTCCATACTTTTCAAAAAAAGTTAAAAGCAGCTGGCATTCCATTTTTACAAACAGAAAGTCACATTGTCCCTATAATGATTGGCGATGCAGAACGTTGTAAAGAGGTCAGTAAACGCCTATTAGAAGAATTCTTTTTATATGCCACACCAATTAACTACCCAACGGTTCCCAAAGGAACAGAAAGATTACGTTTAACTCCAGGCCCATTTCATACTGATGCAATGATGGATGATATGGTCCAGGCTTTAAAAACCCTTTTATAAAAATAAAGCGATTACACTTTCATATATGTGTAATCGCTTTATTCAATGCAGGTTTTTATTGATTATTAATCATTCTCAGATGATGAAGCTGATTTATCCTGTATAACCGTTTTCAAAGTCTCATAACTCACTGCACCAGGAATAATTTTAGAAGCATTAATAACCAATGCTGGTGTCCCATCAATTCCTAAATCACGTAATAATTTAACATTATCTTCTAAGGCTTGGGTAATGGATGCGGCTTTCATATCTTGAATTAAACGATCCCCATCCAATTTTTGTTGCTTAGCAATCGTTTTAATTGTGTCTTCTGTAATTTCTTCTTTTGAGTCCATAATGGCTTTCATCATCACAACATAACCATTTTGACGTGCAGCCGCCGCAATAGCTCTGGATTGAAGAACACTATTTTCTCCAAGAATAGGAACAACCTTAAAGATAATTTTTACATTTTTATCATCTTTAGCCAACTGTACTAACTCTGGTAAAACTTTTTTACAATAAGGACAGCGTGGATCAAAAAATTCTACAATCGTATTTTTTGCATCTGGATTCCCAATAATACCATCTGTAGGCAAAACATTGTTTAAAATATTTTTTTTATCAGCCAATGTTTTCGTCGCAGATTCTACTTTTTGTTGTGTTCTGACTTTTTGTGCTGAAACAATCGCATCTTCTAAAATAGTTGGATCTTTTTTTAAAGCATCCCTTACAATAGAAACAATTTCTTTACGTTGCTCTGGGCTAAAATGATCAGCACTCACATTCTGTGCAGAACTCGATAATGGTACAAAAAGTACACTAGATAATAAACTCAACGATAATGGCAAATAAAAATAGCGCTTAAATGGCGACTTTGTCATTAAAATCTCCTGAAATGAAAAGTAAATTTGTTTTAAGTTATGATAACATTATACAGGATTATGATTGTTATGTTATAAAAAAAACTTATCAATGGATATTGGTATTGAATTTAAAGTTAAAACCTTATTTTTATTTGGTTATTCATCGGAGAGCAACCGCGTGTCTAAGCGTCATCATACCTTGTATAGTCATTATCTTTTAAAAGGTTATACCTTTTTAAAACACCCCCTTCCTCCTTTTAACATCAAAAGTAACTGGTTTAAAAAAGCTGGAAAAATAGCTTTTAGCTCTGCAATCGCATTATCAGTGACGGCTTGTGGCGGTAGTAAAACAGGACATAAATCTTTACAAAATAAAGAAATGCAAAATCGCATTACTGGGTATGTCGGCAGCATCGCCGCCGATGAACCTCAAGCTGCAATGATTGCACGTGATGTCCTTGTTCGGGGTGGAAATGCTGCCGATGCTGCTGCTGCATTGGGATTTGCACTGACTGTAACTCTGCCTTCACGTGCATCTTTAGGGGGTGGGGGTGCCTGTGTTGCCTATCGTCCTGGAAAACCTGCGCAATCTTTCCTTTTCCTTCCTCAGCCTGGTGCGATGCAAGGTAAAGCAGACCGTCCAGCAGCTATTCCAATGATGGCGCGTGGCTTATATTTACTTCAAGCAAGCAATGGTCAAGCTGATATTAACGATATTTTACAAGTAACGAGTAATTTAGCAGGCAATGGGATTACCGTTTCAGATATTTTTGCAAAAGATCTAGCTGCAGTTCAAGGTCCATTATTCCAAAATGCAGCAATGCAAAAACTATTTACACGCAGAGATGGCGCAACCTTACAAGCAGGGGATATGCTCTATCAACCTCGCTTAAAAATTATCTATGAACGTTTAATTACAGCAGGTATTTCAGATCTATATATTGGCTCACTCGCCCATAGTTATACTCTAGGTGCGCAAGCAGCTGGCGGTGGATTAAGTGGCGCTGGGTTTAGAAATGCTTTACCCGTTGCAGCACCCGCTCTATCAATATCTCTACCAAACAAAGAAACACTTTATTTAGTATCCCCTCCTGCTGATGGCGGTTTAGGTATGGGTATGGCTTGGAAAACACAAGGAAATCCTTTAACAATTTCTCAAGGAACTGTTGCCCAATGGCATACGAATAACCCAATTGCTTTTGATAAAAAAAGTATTTTAGCACAACAAGAGAAAGCACAAGCTGTATTAAATAAGGGTGAAGCTGGTAACGGAAGTTTAACCCCATTACCTGCATCCACGTCATTTACTGTTGTGGATAGAAATGGAGAGGCTGTTTCTTGTGCTTTGACTATGAATAATTTATTTGGAACAGGACGTGTTGCTGGAACCACAGGTATTGTTATGGCGGCATCACCTAATGCGACACCACAACCTTTATTAACCGCAGCAATCACAACTTATAAAGGTCGTTTTCTTGCTGCAATCAGCGCATCAGGTCAAAATGACGCTGCCGCGGCAGGTGCGGAAGCACTAAATACTTTATTACATGGTGGTCACAATAAAGAAAATTCTGCAATTGCACATCCAAACACACCCCAAGGACGTGTTAATGCCGTATATTGCCAAGATGGCCTACCAGGAAACACAAATAAATGTCATGCTTATACAGATCCTCAAGGCTCAGGATTAGCATTAAGCCAAAGATAAAATTATAAAATTTTTATGATGTATTCCAATGTCATTTTCAGTAAAATGAAAATGACATTTTTTATAATAGTGCAATGAAATCATTTTAAACAAAAACGATAAACCCTTTAAAAAACACAGAAAGTTTAGCAAAAATGGACAAAAATAAAGCATTAGATGGCGCATTAGCACAAATAGAACGTGCTTTTGGTAAAGGTTCCATTATGAAAATGGGGGAAAAACCATCTATTCAAGTCGAAACCATCTCAACAGGCTCAATTGGATTAGATATTGGCCTTGGGATTGGCGGGGTTCCAAGAGGACGCGTTGTTGAAATTTACGGTCCAGAAAGTTCTGGTAAGACAACAATGGCATTGCATATTATTGCTGAAGCTCAAAAGATGGGGGGAACCTGTGCATTTATTGATGCTGAACATGCACTCGACCCTGTTTACGCGCGCAAATTAGGGGTCGATATTGATAATCTATTGATTTCTCAACCTGATGCTGGCGAACAAGCACTGGAAATTGTTGATACTTTGGTACGTTCAGGAGCTGTTGATGTTTTAGTTGTTGATAGTGTTGCCGCTTTGGTTCCGCGTGCAGAACTTGAAGGCGATATGGGGGATAACCATGTTGGATTACATGCACGTTTAATGAGCCAAGCACTTAGAAAACTAACAGGTTCAGTTTCTCGATCTAATACATGTCTAGTATTCTTAAACCAAATTCGCCAAAAAATTGGGGTCATGTTTGGCTCTCCTGAAACGACAACAGGTGGAAATGCACTTAAATTCTATGCTTCTGTGCGTATGGATATTCGTCGTATTGGCCAGGTCAAAGACAAAGAAGAAATCTCAGGCAACCAAACCCGTGTAAAAGTAGTTAAAAACAAGATGGCTCCTCCTTTCCGCCAAGTCGAATTCGATATTATGTATGGCGAGGGAATCAGCAAAACAGGTGAGCTTATTGATCTTGGGGTCAAAGCTGGAATCGTTGAAAAAGCTGGGTCTTGGTTTTCTTGTGATGGACAACGAATTGGTCAAGGACGTGAAAATGTTAAACAATTTCTACGTGAAAACCCAGAAATGGCACAAAGTATTGAACAACGTATTCGTGAAAAAGCTGGGGTCGTTAATGATGCTATGATGACGGATGATACTGAAGAAACACCAGATGATTTATTAACTGAATAATACTTCATATCATTTTTCTTAAGTAAGAAATAAATTATTTTAGACATAAAAAAGCCGACACAACCAAAGTGTCGGCTTTATAATTAAACAGTCAATTTACTCTGTTACTTCTTTTTCTTCTATAACCTCAGTGGTCGAAACCTCAACATTCGTATCCCCAACCAATCCTGCTGCAAATTCATCTGCAGAAAAATCTCTTAAGTCTTCAGCCTTTTCACCTACACCAACAGCATGAATAGGCAATTGGAATTGTTGTGCCAGTGCAATGACGATGCCTCCTCGGGCAGTGCCATCTAACTTAGTGATAATTAACCCAGATACATCCACCATCTCTTTAAAAATGCGAACCTGTTCTATTGCATTTTGTCCAGTCGTTGCGTCTAAAACCAATAATACTGAATGCGGTGCTGTCTCATCAAATTTTCGCATAACACGGATAATTTTTGCCAACTCTTCCATCAAAGCACTTTTATTATGTAATCGACCCGCAGTATCAATGAATAATAAATCTGCACCTTCATTTTTAGCACGTTTTAACGCTTCAAATGCTAATCCAGCCGCATCTGCACCAGGTTTTCCAGAAATGACTGGGGCACCAACACGTTCCCCCCAAATCTGTAATTGCTCAACCGCAGCAGCACGGAACGTATCCCCTGCCACCATCATTATTTTTAATCCTTGATCACCAAAAAATTTTGCCATTTTACCAATGGTTGTGGTTTTCCCAGTACCATTCACCCCAACCATTAACACAACATGCGGTTTAAGATCGGCATTTGGTTTAAAAGGAAGTGCAACTGGCCCTAGAACCTTAGCAATTTCTTTGGCCAAGGCATCTTTAATCTCTTTATCGGTCACTTCGGCACCGAAACGCGTTTTACGAAATGTTTCAATCACATTTTCTGCAACTTCTGGCCCAAAGTCAGCAGCAATTAAAACCTCTTCTAATTGTTCTAAAGATTCTTCATCTAATCGACGTTTTGTAAAAACCGAAGTTAGATTGCTTCCCAACTTTTGCGTTGAGCGTGACAAACCCTCTTTTAATCGAGAAAAAAAACCGAGTGCCATTTATCCTCTTTCCACCACTATGCCATCAGAATCACCCGAAATTACACGGGCAGTAATTATTTCGCCAGGAACCGCCAATTCACCATTCAATCTTGCAAAAGAAAATTGCTCCGAATGTCCACGATCTTGCGTTTCCATTAAAATTTTAACTTCTTTTCCAATTAAAGATTCATGAAATTTTTTTGCTGAATGTAACCCAAGCTCTCTTAATTGAGCAGCCCTTTCCTTACGAACAGCAACAGATACCGCTGGCATTTGTGCTGCTGGAGTATCTTTACGTTCACTATAGGGAAAAACGTGTAAATAAGGAAAAGCTTGCTCTTTCAAAAAATTATATGTTTCTTGGAAATACGTATCGTCCTCCGTAGGAAATCCTGCGATAATGTCAACACTTAACCCAATATCATTCCGAACAGAGCGTAATTTCTGAACTAATTGATCCACATCTGCCGTTAAATGACGACGTTTCATTCTTTTTAAAATCATATCAGAGCCTGCCTGCACAGACAAATGCAAGTGTGGCATCAATCTAGGCTCAGTCGCCAAGAGTTCCCATAAAGTCTCATCAAAACCAATCGGATCAATAGAAGATAAACGTAATCGTTCTAATTCAGGAACTGCTTTCAAAACGGCTTTGCACAAATCACCTAAAGCAAGTGTTTCATCACTATCACTTTTCCAGGATGCGATATCAACACCCGTTAAAACAATTTCTTTATAATTACGTTCAACCAAAGCTCTAGTTTGGTCAATCACGCCTTGTATGGTTACAGAACGTGAAGGTCCTCTGCCAAATGGAATAACACAAAACGTGCAACGATGGTCGCATCCTTGTTGTACTTGCACAAAAGCTCTGGTTCGTCCTGTAAATTCAGTAACCACTTGGGCCGCAGCTTGCTTTACAGACATAATATCAGAAACTTGGTTTCCTGAAGTAATTGCTTCATTCGTCCAATTCTCTACTTGTAATTTATCTTCATTTCCCAAAACCTGAACAACACCAGGAAGTGTAGACCATTTTTGAGGATTTAACTGTGCTGCACACCCTGTAACGATAATACGCTTTTGACCATCCTGACGATTCAAACGGCGAATAGCTTGACGTGCTTGGCGTTCTGCCTCAGCGGTTACAGCACATGTATTGACAACAACAACATCTTTTAATCCATCAGCATATTGTCCCATAACCTCACTTTCATAGCGATTAAGGCGACAGCCAAAAGTTAAAATTTGAGGTTTTTTTGATGTCTCATCACTCATAAAGGATAATTATCCAAGACAAATTGACCTGTAAACGAGAAATTTACTGATCCAGTCATTAACACATTGTCTGTTTCTGCATCCCATTCAATAATTAGATTGCCACCATCCATTTTAACTTCACAATAACGATCTGCAAACCCACGACGAACAGCATTGACAACAGACGCACACGCACCAGAACCACAAGCCAGAGTTAACCCTGCCCCACGTTCCCATACCCGAACACGCATACTTTGTCGATCCAGCATTTGAACAAAACCGATATTGGCACCTTCAGAAAATAAAGGATCTTTTTCTAAAATTTTACCAGAAAATACAGGGTCAACCGTTGATAAATCCTCAACAAAAAAAGTCACATGTGGATTACCCATAGAAACAGCAGTCGGTTCACCCGCCAAAGGAAGTGATAATGTATCTACATCACGAGATAACGGAACATCCTGCCATTTCATTTTGGGCTTACCCATATTAACTTTCATAGTATGATCATCAATGACTTCAGTAGGTAATAATCCCGCATTGGTTTGCAGAACAAATTCTTTGCGTTGATATTTATGATGCAACCATGCCGTAACACATCTGGATCCATTGCCACATGCACCAGATTCATCACCACCTTCGTTAAAAAAACGAACATAAATATCCGCTTTGCTGTCCTTTGGTTTAGAAAGAACGATTAATTGATCACAACCAATCCCGTAACGACGATCACATAAAGTTTTGATTCGACGTTCATTCAATTCAATATTATTAACAGAATTATCGATAATGACAAAATCATTGCCAATACCGTGCATTTTATAAAAAGGAATGTTCATTATTCTTCTAAATACAGTTATAGACTATAAATTCAATTTACCAACAAATTATAAAAAGCGCTAACTTTTTACATCATGAACCACTTAAAAGACTTTCATCCCCGATCTTTCGACATCGCAAGTAACGAAAGTGACCTTCAATATTATACCACTCACTCTGTTCCTCCTATGCTCGATCAAGGTGGTTATAAGGCAATCGAAGCCTTATATCACACTCTGATACAAGAAAGCGATACTATTCTTGACCTAATGTGTGGTTCGGACAGCCATATACCCAGTGATGTCACATATAAAAAATTAATTGGCATTGATTTGAATCCACAAGCTTTGAAAGAAAACAGTGCCTTAACCCGAAAAATTACCCAAGATATTAACGATAAAACAGAGCTTCCTTTGATGGATAATAGCGTTGATTATATTTGTCTATGCTGCGTTATTGAATATCTGCGTCATCCATTTGCGACATTGGAGGAGTGTTTACGCATTTTAAAACCTGGGGGGCGAATTATTATTTCTTTCTCATCACAGTTTTTACCGTTGCGTGCCACGGCTTTATGGCAGGCGTTGGAAAATGCCGATCGCCAAACTTTGGTAAAAATATTGTTAACTCGTGTAGGATTTACCGAATTCGATCAAGGTGAAGTGCATCCACCAGAAGATCAAACCGTTTGGAGAGATTCTATTTATAGTATGGTGGCGAGGAAGCCTTAAAGAATCTTAAAGAGCTAATTTTATTACAATGCTACGAGTTCAACCACATGCAACTGAAATCTTCATATCTTTATTTTGCTATTAGCATAATTATGTTAAATGACAGCATAACCCCTGCTATTGCAAAAACAAAATATCTCACTGCACTGTCTTGTAAAATGGTTAGCGGTAGAAAAGTAAACTTTGAAGTTTCAGACGATTTAGCCCTCTATAATGATGGTACTTTTACCATAGGGCCATTCATGAATTTAAATGGCAAGAAAAAAGCAATATTTGATAAAGGTATTACTTATGATTTAATAAAAGGAATATATTTAACTCGTTGTGTCAAACATGTTGCCATTTTTGTCATAGGATACTCATCTTATATGGTAGGAACAGCGATCAGAGAAAACCCCGTTACGCACAAATATGAGCGTATAGATTTTTCAGAACACGAATTACCTCATTGGCTTTATCTTAGAAATAAAAAGTGGAAAATTATTATCCCAGGAAACAAATATTCAACAGATAGTAATTTTTTTATTTATACATATACTTTAAGAAAAAAACAACCAGAACAAAGATCTCCTATGGATTATAATCCAGTTCCTAAAGGTCAATTAATTACAATTCCCCAACCAAAAAATAATAACAAATGATTACTCTTATAGATAAGAATGCCATTATTGAAATCGATATAACTGATATATTAGATGGCAGAGGTAATTATAGTTCTATAGTATGCAATCTTTACTATAAGAGTAACGAAGTATTATTCCGATCAAAAAATATAGAAATTTGTTATTTTGAGCTGGAAGAATTATCTTCCAATTTAAAAGACATCATCAGAAATACTATTAAAAGTTATGATTTTAAATGTGATAGAGGGATAATATCCATCCTATTCGCAAAAGATCATTACAGTTCTGACTATTCACTTGACCTCGACTTCCTTCTTGGATGGGAAAGTGATACTTCGTTACACAGCAAACTGCGCCTTTCAGAAGAACAACTTAAAGACTTTATTAAAGAAATACATTATCTGATGATTTGCTTTAATAAAGATTAGTTCATATCGAGTAAAATCTAAGTATTGTTGATTTTATTCTTTTTCTTTCATAGAATCATAAAATTATATTTCTATATATCCAAACAAGGAAAAACCTCATGAAACGTCAACCAACCTTTTATATCCCTCATGGTGGAGGGCCTTGTTTTTTTATGGATGATCCGCATGATGTTTGGACGAATATGGGGAATTTTCTGAATAAATTACCTCAGACCTTGCCACAACTCCCCTCTAGTATCGTGGTAATTTCTGGGCATTGGGAAAAAACACCCATTAAAATTCATGCTGCGGAGAAACCTTCTCTTTATTATGATTATTATGACTTTCCCGCCCATACTTACGAACTGACTTATCCTGCTTCTGGTAATCCTCAACTTGCAGAGAAAATCCAACTTTTATTCCAAGCCCAAAATATGGAAACAGAGCTAGAATATAAACGTGGATGGGATCATGGACTTTTTATTCCTTTAAAAGTGATGTTCCCCGAAGCAAATATTCCCATTGTTCAAGTTTCTTTGCATCATTCTTTAGACCCACAACTCCATATTGAAATGGGTAAGACTTTAGCGCCTTTACGAGATGAGAATATCCTCATTTTAGGCAGCGGAATGAGTTATCATAACCTTCCTTATTTATTTTCTGGCAAAGAATCAGAAAATGCAGGCCTGTTTCATGATTGGCTAACCAAAACCGTAACTAATCCAATCATCTCAGAACGTAATCAACTGCTATCTAAATGGTTACAAGCCCCTGGGGCAAGGTCAAATCACCCTCGCGAAGAGCATTTACTTCCCTTAATGGTTGCTGCTGGTGCTGGCGATCAGGATATGGGACAGTGTATTTTCAAGGATACTATTCTGCATAAACCCATAACAGGCTATCAGTTTGGATAAATCATGATTAATCAATTACGTATCTTAATTCAGAAAAATATCGACAATGATGCAGAAATAAAAACGGGGCAATCTGTTGACTTAGAAAGCATTGAACAAGCACAGACAATATTGGGCATTCCTTTTCCAAAATCATATCAAATATTCCTACAACATTTTGGATGGATGAGCATTGCTGGATATGGCTTATCTGGAATGAGACCTAATCAAGTGGATACTCCTGGAGATGTTGTTTGTTATACAAAATATCTTAGAGAGGATATCAACCTACCCCATCATTATATCGCCTTGAATTTTCAAGATGGAGACTTGGTGCTGTGTATTGATTACTCTCAATTTAATCAAGAAACACAGGAAACCCCTATATGCTTCGTTGACCCAGCAACTAAAGAGGCAAGTCGAATCGATCATTCTTTTAAAAATTATCTTATGAACTACCTAGCTATAGATTGAAATAACCCTACCTATAGCCAAGCATCTTCATACATTATCTCTAACTAATGTAAATTATTTTGTACATTCGCTGGCAAATGAAAAGGCTTTGGTGCAGGAGCTTTTGGGGAAGGATTCAGATAAAGCTCATTAATTAATGCACCAATTAATACAGCAACGGCAATTACTGCTATTTTCGCAAGATGTTTTACCAAGCTAAATTCATTTCCTTTTTTCGCTGCTTGTTTTTTAGCAAAAGGAATAGCAAGTAGCCCAAAGACAATAACCGCAACAACAAAGATCATATCCAACTTATCCAAACTATATTAAAAAAAGCTATTTTTATCAGGATTTTTCCTTTTATCAATATTATTTAGCGTTAGGGTATTCCGTACATAACAAACGATAAGGTGCTTCATCTTCCTCAATTTTAGGAAAGCGTCCCATTTCTTCATAAAAACGATTGTCGTGTTCATCATCATTGCACATAGAAACTTCACCTAACAAAACAGGTCCTGTTCCTTTCTCAATTTCAAAATCATGATACATATAAGGATAAACTGTAATACTTTCACCAGGCTTTAATTTAATTTGAGTGCCAGCAGGCACCTCTGTTTCACGGCCATCACAGTGAACTTTAACAGGGTTTACTTTGTCCAAATCCCCATCTTTGATAGAATTATAAACACGAATTAAAACATTTCCACCACCACGGTTAATGATGTCTTCCATCTTATTCCAATGGAAATGCATAGGGGAATATTGCGTTTCTTTTAAATAAAGCAATTTTTCTGCATATGTTTTAGTATATTTTTTATTTTTTAAATTACCATTTCGAAGTATAATTAATGAAAATCCAACTTTATCAAAATCCCCTTTTCCATAATCAGTAACGTCCCATCCTAATAAATTATCGCGAATCTCATCATATTCATGGCTTTTACCTTCCCAATCTCTAGGGGTAAAATGACAGAATGGCGGTAAAAAAAAACCAATTTTTTCAATCATTCGTTCCATTTCTTTAATTGCTTGATTAATTTCTGAACGTTTCATGATGGATACTCCTTGATATTTCTTTTCAAAAAACATATTCTATATTATTATGTGTCGGTTAATTTATATCTACACGTTTTGGTGAAATTAATTACCAATAAAAACCAAAATATTTATATGACATCTCAGGTTTAAATGTATTTGACTGCTCCCCTTATCCTGCCATTGTGTTTAATCATCACCCCTCAACAGATTATCACTTCACAATAGTGATTGTCTTTTCTAATGTCCTTCATTCCTTAAATAAGAATAAATAAACTTTATCGGATTTTTATATGCCGTTTACACAAATCAATTCTTCACTTGCTCAAGCTCTAGAAAAAAAAGGGTACACTTCATTAACCCCTGTTCAACAAGCTGTTTTAGAACAACAAGAGCCACACCAAGATCTTTTAGTTTCTGCACAAACAGGATCAGGAAAAACCGTAGCTTATGGTATTGCTATGGCCCCCACCCTCTTAGGAAATAAAGCTACCTTTAATACAGCAAATAAACCCAAAGCACTGATTATTGCCCCAACACGTGAACTGGCTTTGCAAGTACACCAAGAACTTAGCTGGCTATATGCAGACACAAATGCTAAAATTATCACCTGTATTGGTGGAATGAATGTCCGTAAAGAATCCTATGCATTAGAACGTGGATGCCATATTGTTGTTGGAACCCCTGGTCGTTTATGCGACCACGTCCGTCGTCATCACTTAAATTTGTCTGATTTACAAGTCATGGTACTCGACGAGGCTGATGAAATGTTAGATCTTGGCTTTCGTGATGAACTTGAAGAGTTATTATCTGCATGTGCAAACGAACATAGAACTTTACTATTTTCTGCAACGATTGATAAAGAAATCGAGTCTTTAGCAAAACGTTATCAACATAATGCTATTCGTATTAATACCGTTACAAATGCACAACATAGAGATATTGAATATCACGCAGTTGTCACACATCCTAAAGAAGTCGATAATGCAGTTGTAAACTTGCTGCGTTATATTGACAGCCCCACAGCCATGGTTTTTTGTGCAACCCGTGAGCTTGTTCGTCATATGCAATCGGCGTTAATTGAGCGTGGATTTTCTTGTGCTGCGTTATCTGGGGATTTAGGGCAAGAAGAACGTACCCAAGCCATTAAAAGCCTACGTACAGGCCAAGTCCGTGTCTGTGTAGCAACTGACGTTGCTGCTCGTGGTTTGGATTTGCCCACTCTTGATTTAGTGATTCACGCAAGTTTGCCAACAAACCATGCAACCTTACTTCATCGTTCTGGTCGTACGGGACGTGCGGGACGCAAAGGAATTTGTGCGTTAATCGTTCCCAATAGCCAACGTAATCGTGCTGAACATTTATTACGCAAAGCCAAAGTTGCAGCCACTTGGGAAATTCCTCCAAGTATTACAGCTATTCGTGAAAAAGATAATGAGCGTCTTTTAAACCATCCTTCTTTATTAAGCAGCAAAGAAATTTTAAGTGAAGATCAAGTATTGATTGACCAACTTGCTTCTCAATTTTCTACCACTGATCTTGCGAATGCTGTTATTTCTTTATATCGTTCTACTATCCCTAACCCAGAAGAAATTACGCCTATTTCTCTTGAAAATAGACGCTCTGTGGGTTCTGATAGAGAAAGATCAAGAGAAGGTAGAGGACGCGATCGCGACCGTGGACGTGACAGAGAAGGTCATTCCTCTCACTCTTTTGAATCAGGCAGCTGGTATGAAATGCCTGTTGGGCGCAATGACAATGCCGATCCAAAATGGCTAATTCCAATGCTTTGTAAGATTGCAAATATCCAGAAAAAAGATATTGGTTCTATTCGCATTTCAGATAAAGCAACCAAATTTGAAATTGCTGCGGATAAAGTTGCTGACTTCAATAAATCAATTTCAAAAATAAAAGATGATGAAGCTCAGATCTATCCATCCTCTCCTGCGGCACCTTCTGAAGGCAGAAGAGAAGGTGGATATAAAGGCCGTGGCGGTGGCGACCGTAGAAGAGACAGTAACGGTGGAAGCGGTAGAGGCAATGGCGGAAGAGGCCGTGATAAAGACCGAGGAGAAGTCAGCGAATCAGGCGAAAGAAGAGAAAAAAGCCGCAGCGGTGGCAGAGGAAGACCAGAAGGCGGTGAACGTTCTTCAAGTAAAAAAAGGTCTTCTGTAGCTGCTGCACCAAGAAGTAGTGCTGGTTCTTCTAGAAAAAGAAGAAAATAAATCGACCTGATCTTTATAAAAAGATCAGACCATAAATAATCTCAATAAAAAAGCCATCTATAAATATAGGTGGCTTTTTTTTAAATAAATTAAAAAATCTTATTAATTTACAATTTAGTAATCACTCAATTTATTTTTGTGGCTCTGAAGAAGGTACTTTTTGAGTTTGTGCACCCATAATTTGTGCGCCCATTTGTTTTTGCGCATTATCCATATAAGCTTTTCTTTGTTCTGGAGTCATCTTTTTAAAACGATCCATTTCAGCTTTTGCTTTTTCTTGAGCTGCTTCAAATGCTTTTTGTTGCTCTGCTGACAATTGTGGCGTTTGATCTTGAGCCGCAGGAGTAGATTGTTGAGCCTGCACCTGAGAAACTGTACCCACAGCAATAAATGCACTAAAAACACCAGCTAAAAGCATTAAACGCTTTGAAATTTTTCTCATTAAAAACACCTTATTATAAAGTAGGAGTAAGTAGTATAATCTAAATAGATTGAAGAAAATAAATTAACATTATTTGCTAAATGCTACAATGATTAAGAAAATAATAAATAAAAAATTCAACTATTCTTAATATAGAAATATCAAAAAGGCCTATTTCATGAAATACAGAAATAAAGCCTTTGAAATTATTACAATCGTGTTCGCATTAACGGCCAAAAGGATGGGTTAAGTCTTTTACATCGCGTCTTGTATTATTTTTTAAATTTTTCCATTGTTTACGTTGTTCTCTTTGTCTTTGGAACGTTTGATCTCTTCTTGCATCCATATCTTTTTTGAATTGATCTTTTCTATTTTCAAATTCCTTTTTTTGTTCTTTAGGAAGATTTTTATAACGATCAATTTCTTCTTGTCCACGACGTTTTTGAGCGTCTACACCATCTTTAAGTCTTTGTCTTTCATCTTGACCCAGATTTCTATAACGATCCACTTGATCTTGTTGTTTTTGAATGTGATCCTGAATATTTTGATTATGTTGAGTAACCTGGTTGTGCAAATTATCTTCTCTTTGTTGCAAATTTTGCAATACATCTTGCGCATTTGCTTGAGAAGCAGCTCCAACAGCAATAAATGCGCTAAATAACCCAGCAGATAACACAAATTTTTTTGACATTTTTTGCATAATTTTAAATACCTTTATGATTAATTTACTTTTACAGAAAAGTCTATAATTTAGGCGACAATAAGGCGTTATTGTAACAAATTCTTAAATGTTTTTTGACCAAAATCAATCTTAAAATAAGAAATAATCAAACAATATTTTCTCCCTATCTTTTTATTTTACACTTTCCAATATAAACTTTGCAACAAAACGATCGTAACTTCTTTATTCATCTTCAATATTAAGCACGTGTTCAAATGAAATACTCCTCTTTTACGCTTTGCCTAGCCACAACTTTTTTACTTTCTTTCAGTGCATTAACAACGGTTTCATTGGGTAGTAGTGTTTCTACGAAATCTCTTAAAAATCAACCTTATGTAGAAAATACAGATATAAAATCAAACCAAAATCGCTTTTCTTTACTTCCTCAAGACACAATTACCCATCACCAACTGACACTTCCTCAACAAAAAATTGCGTATACAGCCCATGCTGGCACCTTACTTATCCGCAACGACAAAGCTGAAATTACAGCAAAAATGTTTTACGTTGCCTATACAATGGATAATACCAAAAACCCTAATCGTCCTATTTCTTTCTTTTTCAATGGTGGACCAGGGGCGGGTAGCTCTTTCCTAAACCTCGGGGCTGCGGGACCCGAAGTTATTAATTTTCCTAAGACCAATCCCACAGATGGGGCACATGCAGTAAGAGAATCGAACCCTGATAGCTGGTTACCCTTTACTGATATGGTATTTATTGATGCTATTGATACAGGGTATAGTCTTTCTGCTGATCCAGACAAAGCACCAAAAGAATTTTATACTTCAAAGCAAGATGCTAAAATTTTTGCGAAAGCTATTCAACTTTATTTATCAAAATCTGATCGTAAAGATCCCCCAATTTGGTTGGTTGGTGAAAGTTATGGTGGGTTACGATCCATATTGGTGGCAAATGATCTATTAAAAAACCAGAATATCTTTGTCAGGGGCATTATTATGATTTCCCCTGCGATTGAATTGGGGTTTTTAGATCAATCTGATAATCCTATAGCCAATGCTTTCTTGTTGCCCTCTTATATTGCCAGTCACCTTGAAAATACGCATCAATTAACGAATGATAAAGTCCAAGAAGCCTATCACTATGCAATGAGTCATTATCTTCAAGAAATGGTAAATCATTCCCCTTCTCAAGATCCACGCACTTTTTATCAAGAACTTAGCCAAAAAACAGGCTTGCCTAAAGAAATTATTGCCCAGCACAAAGCTGTCTTAGACCCTTCAGCGCATGATATACGCAGCCGAGATGGAAAATTACATAGCTTATATGATTATACCCTTACGATTAATGACCCTTATCCCGATGGAACCAATAACGAAGACAGTCCAGAACCCGTACTCGCTGGTTTTGGTAAAGCCTATGGCAATATGTTTGCAACTTATGCTGCTCAAGATTTACATTACCCAACCCCTCTAACCTATAATCTCTTGAACATGCCTTTAAACAGCAAATGGAACTATACAGATAACGGCTTTTCTATTGTCAGAGGTATGCCAATAATCCGTAAGTTAATGGCCTTAAACCCATCCATGCATGTTTTTATTGCACATGGCTATTTTGATTTGGTTTGTCCTTTTTCAACATCCAAATGGATTATCAATCAAATGCCTGAAAATAAAAATAGAATTACTTTGAAGCTTTATAAAGGGGGACATATGTTATATACAATTCCAGAAAGCAGAGCAATTTTGACACATGATGTAGAACAATTATACCAACAAGATCAACCCTCTTCAAAATAACCTTGAATCGTTTTTTTAACTCTGTCCCATTCTTTGTTATGGGGCAGACCAAAACGTAACCAACGGGCGTTATACTCAAATTTACGCACCCAAAGCCCGTGATTGGCTAAATAATGCCATAATTCTTGGGCTTTATCATATTCAACCAATCTGAATAAATGAGTCCCACCAATAATTTGACAACCATTTTGTAAAAAAAGTTGATCTAATTGTTCAACGCTACTTGCCAATTGCTTCTGAGTCTCTAAAAGCCAAGTCCGATCTGATAAAGCCTGTAATCCAATATGTATCGCAGCGCCACTAATTGACCAAGGTCCCAACATTTGTCTTATTTTTTGAATATGTTCCGCATTAGAAAGTAAAAAACCAAGACGCACCCCAGCCAACCCATAAGTTTTTCCAAAAGAACGTAAAATTGTTAAAGCAGGATGTGGCAAAAGCCCTCCTATCCCTTGCTCTTCAAAATCCATAAAAGCTTCATCGACAACCAAATGATTATTATGCATCCCCCAATAATTCACAATATCATGCATTTGATTTACAGATAATAAACGACCATCTGGATTATTTGGATTGCAAATGACCCCTACAGTTTGATGTTGAGATCCAAATTTTATAAAATCTTCTATAGAAGTCACTTGATAAAGGGGTAATCCAACCTGCTGCCACGTAATAATATGTTCCATATAAGTTGGACATAATATACAAACCTGTTTAGCTTTAAAAAGATAAGGCAGTAATGAAATTAAAATTTGCGTTCCAGGGGCAACTGCTACAGATAAGATATCTTTTACCCCATAGGATTTTGCTGCAACCGCTCTTAACTTCTCTTCATCCTCTAAATTCGGCAGTTGGGACCAACTTGTTTTCAAGATTGGCGAAAAGGGATAAGCATAAGGGCTGATCCCTGTTGATAAATCAATCCAAGAAGAAAGAACATGAGGGAAATTTCGCTTTGCTTCTTGTAACTGACCACCATGAATCATTTTGCTTTATTCTACCTTTTTATAAAATCTGATATAAACATATACTTGTAAAAAACACCTTAACCATTAATCGCCATGAAAAAAAACATTCTTTATAGTATTAAAAGACTTTTTTTACGCCATTTAAAAATCATGGCAATTGCTATTTTCGTTGATGCCATATGGGGAGACCCCAAGCAAATTTATAATAAGATTCCTCACCCTATTATTTTAATTGGCAATTTCATTGGAATTTTAGACAAAAAATTCAATCATGCACACGATACAAATCAACAGCGAAAAAGAAAAGGTTTTTTTACCTTAGGATTAACTATAATTATTCCAAGTTTGATTGGTTATATTTTACAAAAAATCATTTTTAAGATACTCCCCAAACCTATAGCATATTTAATTACAGGGATATTTTGCAGTATTTTTATTGCTCGACGCTCTTTATACGAACATGTTCAAGAGGTTGCAAAAACATTATCTGATCCTGATATAAACATGGCTCGCCATGCCGTTAGCCAAATTGTTGGTAGGAATACAACTCAGCTAGACCGCTCTGGAATTTGTAGAGCCGCCATAGAGAGCCTTGCTGAAAATTTCTCTGATGGTGTAACTGCGCCTATATTTTGGGGATGTGTTGGGGGATTGCCTGGAATTATAGCCTATAAAGCAATAAATACTGCAGATAGTATGATTGGACATAAAACAAAAAAATACCAATTTTATGGGTATGCTGCGGCAAAAACCGATGATTACATTAATTATCCAGCTTCTAGACTCTCAGCCTTGTGGATTATCTTGGCTGCCAGCCAAAAACCATTAACGGATTTTATATTTATTACAAAAGAAGCAAAAAAACATAACTCCCCCAATGCTGGCTGGCCAGAAGCTGCAATGGCAACTTGCTTATCAATTTCTCTTGCTGGACCTCGCCAATATCAAGAATCAATAGTTAATACTCCATGGATAGGAAATGGAAAAAAAGAATTAAACTATCATGACATTCAAAAAGCATTAAATATATTTTCTTTAGCCTGTAATATTCATTATATATTTTTAATATTTATGATAAAAACCATTATAAAAGATGAATGCTAATATTTTTTTATTCATAAATATAAAATATATATTTTAAAAACAAATATATATTCATAAATAAACAAATTATTTTACAATAAATAAAATTGATTTTTAACAAATAAAATTGATTTTTAACAAATAAACAATCATTATTTAATCACAACAATTATTCACATATAATGTTTATTTATGAATGAATAATAAAATTAACTATTTATTTATAATTATTAACTTTTCAAGATTATTTTTAATTTTTTATTATAAAAAAGCTGTTGCCAAACGATGATAGGTTGCGTTATATAGGTAATCGAGCCTCTATTTTTCTAATATTGATAAATGACTATTTAAAGATATTTTAGACAAAATGGCCCGAAACTACCTAAGAGATTACCATTAGTAACCTTTACTTAATCTCTTTATATTAACTACCTAACTACTTAACTTTACCTCCCTTAATCGGGAGGTTTTTTGTTATATACTTATACCTTTAACTCTTTTAATAAAACATCAAGATCTAAGTATTTTTCAATATGATTTGCCCATTGACTTAACACATGTTCGACTTGAAATGAATAATTGGATTGTCTTGTTTTGATACCAAAATAGGTTAATAAAGATTGACGAGCCTTATCATTTTGAAAAATACCATGCAAATAAGTTCCCAATATTTTACCATTATCAGAAACAATTCCTTCATCCCTATTCCCTTTTATTACTGCAAAAGGCTGATAGTCTGAATGATGTTGAGTAACTCCTAAATGCATCTCATACCCAGAACACTCTATATCCTGAATAAATAATTCACCTTTAACTTGCATTAACTTTTTTGAATGATTTAATATCGTTGATATTGCAATTAAATTTAGTCCATTAATTTGACGCACATTTCCTTCGATACCGTATGGATCGGTAATCTCTACCCCTAGCATTTGATATCCACCACAAATGCCCATTACATATCCCCCATTTCTTAAATGGGATTTTATATCAATATCCCATCCCGTTTCATATAAAGACTGTAGATCAGCAATCGTTGTTTTAGATCCTGGAATAATAATCACATCAGAATTTGAAGGAATAATACTTCCTATCGAAACAAAATTTAATTGAACATTATCTTCGTATTTTAAAGGGTCAAAATCGTCAAAATTGGCAATTGTCGGTAATAATAAAACAGAAATAACTAATTTTTTATTTTCTGAATTTTGGATAACCGATTTTAAATCCGCCGCATCTTCTGCAGGCAATCGATTTAAGTCGGAAAAATAAGGAAGTAACCCAATATTGTTCCAATGGGTTTTTTCACTAATCCATTCCATAGCATTCGAAAATAATGTTAGGTCTCCTCGCATTTTATTAACGATAAACCCTTTAATCAACGCACGATCTTCTTGAGAAATAATCGTATGTGTACCAACTAAGCTTGCGATTACCCCACCTCGATCAATATCCCCAATTAAAATTACAGGTGCTTTTACTTGTTGAGCAAAGCCCATATTCGCAATATCGTGCTCTCTTAAATTAATTTCAGACGCTGAACCTGCACCCTCAATAAGGACGATATCTGCTTGCTGGGATAAAATATCGTAGCTCTCTAACACATAATGCATCAATTGAGGTTTAATCTGTTGATACTCTTTTGCAGTTGCTTGTCCCCATATTTTTCCTTGAACAATTATCTGGAACCCATCTGACTTTGTGGTTTGAGCAAAATAGGATTCATATGAACGCTAGGTTCTACACCGCAAGCCATCGCCTGTAACGCTTGTGCACGCCCAATTTCCCCACCATCTTTGGTAACAGCCGCATTATTAGACATATTTTGCGGCTTAAAAGGCATGACCTTTAGCCCTCTTTGCCTAAATGCTCTGGCAATTCCAGCAACCAAAACAGATTTACCAACACTGGAGCCTGTACCTTGAAACATCAAGGCTTTTGCCATTAAAATTCAACCCCTTTTTGTGCTTTAATCCCTGCATCAAAATGATGTTTTATTACCTTCATTTCTGTAACCAAATCTGCTGCGTCAATTAATTCTTGCTTTGCATTTCGACCTGTAATGACAACATGTTGTCCCTTGGGTCTGTGACGTAATCCTTCAAGAACAGTTTCCATTTCAATATAGTCGTACCGCAAGGCAATATTTAATTCGTCCAAAACCACGAGTGCAATTTCTTCACTTTGCAAATATTGTAACGCAACCTCCCATGCTTTGGCACAAGATTCAATATCTTTTTGTTTATCTTGAGTATCCCAAGTAAACCCCTCACCCAATGTGTGCCATTTCAATAAATCTGGAAATAAATCCGCCATCTTTCGCTCACCCGTTTGCCATTCTGGGGCTTTAATAAATTGAATAACAGCACATTTACGACCATATCCTAAATTTCTAAAAACCAATCCAAAAGCTGCGGTTGATTTTCCTTTTCCAGAACCAGTATGAACCATAATCAACCCTTTAGTCTCTATTTTAGAGGCGACAAGCTCTGATTGTAATTCTTTTCTTTTTTGCATTTTCTTTTTATGCAGTTCAGCGTCATTTTGTATCATTATTTTTCCTTTTTCTTATGATTTCATGACAATTGGATAGCCCGCCACCATAAAAGTAAATTGATCAGCAATTTGAGCAATTTTCTGATGTAATATACCCGCATAATTTCGAAATGATCGAGCCATCGGATCCACAGGAACAATTCCTTGTCCCACTTCATTACTGACAATAATAACTGTCCCAGAACAGCTTTGTAAAACCACTAATAACCGTTCTATTTCTGTTTCTACATCATGCTGATCCATCATTAAATTTGTTAACCATAACGTTAAACAATCTATTAAAATGGGGGCTTTATGCTCTTTTTGCAAATAATCAGTAATTTTTATTGGCTCTTCCTTCGTAATCCACCCTTTCCCTCGGCGCTCTTGATGTTGGCTTATTTTAAGCTGCATTTCTTCATCCCATGCTCTGCCTGTTGCTAGGTAAATCCAGGGTTGTGCATATTGCATCACTTGTGCTTCTGCATATTGACTCTTCCCTGATTTAGCACCGCCCAGCACAAAATGAATCATCACATTCACCTTATTTCCTAATTAAATTCTGTGAAATCACAGTACAATATGACTATAATTAATCAATATTCAATTTGAATATTACATTCTTATGAAAAACATTTAAGAGGTACAACATTATGAAACCTGAAATATTACAACTGGTTCCAGTTAACAAATCCACCCAAGAACAAATTAATCAAAATTTTAATAATCATATTAGCTTTGATGGGCTGCCCTCTGCTGATATTTTAAACAAAATAGAAGTCCTCATTACTAATGGTATTATAGGAGCCCCCACAGATATACTTAATGCTTTACCCAATTTAAAGCTTATTACCGTACATGGGGTTGGATATGATAATGTTGATGTTGAACTCGTAAAAAAAAGAAATATTAAACTCAGCATTGCAACAGGAGCCCCCACTGAAGATGTTGCAGACATGGCAATTGGTTTATTGCTGGCTGTTGCACGCCAATTAACATTACGCGATCAATTTGTCCGCGCAGGTAAATGGGAAAAAGAAAAATGCACTTATCAAGGAACTTCAATTTCTAACAAAAAAGTTGGTATTATGGGGATGGGTCCTATTGGTAGAGCCATTGCCCAAAGAATCAGCGCATTTGATAACGAAGTTTCATATACAGCTCGGCATCAACACACAGATGTAAAGTGGAACTATGTTCCTTCTTTATTAGACCTTGCAAAACAATCTGATATTTTCATTATTGCGGCAAGTGGTGGAAATAATTCTAGAAAGGCAGTAAACAAAGAGGTTATTGAAGCTATTGGTGAACGTGGATTTTTAATTAATATTGGTCGTGGTGTCACTGTAGATGAAGAAGCATTAATTGATTGTCTTACCCATAAGAAAATTGCTGGGGCTGGATTAGACGTTTTTGCAAATGAACCCCATGTTCCCCAAGCTCTGAAAGAATTAACAAATATTGTTATGGCCCCTCATTCTGCTGGGTCTACCTATGAAACTTCGGATAAAATTTCAGGAAAAATATTACGCTCCATACAATATTTCTTTGCAGGAAAAGACCTCCCTGACGAAGTGAAATTATAAAACCATAATAACCTTATCAAATAGAAAACCAACCTTCTAAATGCAAAAAAACAAATACTTAAAAATAATTTAATAAATATGTTTTATGATGTTTCCATAAATACAATATCATACATTCATCACGATTTTATCTTTCAAACACTAAAACTATGCATTTTGGTTGGTCTTACTTTATAATTACAAATAAATTATACTTATATATTTCAAAAATCTTCCTACAGATATTACAATGTATTTAGCAAATAATTCTATTGCTATTCATAGTGAAGAGTTATAATTTCTACCTTATAATAAATGTCTTAAACCTATGTGTTAAAAGGTAGTTCATAATTTGTCTATTAATTACGATCAAGTTACCATAAAGAAATGGTCAAATACCATACATCAACAAATTGATTTATCAATAATTATCCCGATGTATAACGTTGAAAATTATATAATAGAAACTTTAAATTCAATGAAAGGTGTTCAAAATTATACTATTGAATTATTACTTATTGATGACGGAAGTACTGACGCAACTCTAGAATTAACACAACAGTGGCTCTCACAAAACAATATTGATTATACATTAATCAGCAATAAAAATGAGGGTCCTTCTAAATCTAGAAATTTAGGAATTGCAGAGGCTAGAGGTAAATTAATCACTTTTTTTGATAGCGATGATGTAGCCTTTTCCTATGTATATGAAGATATTATTAATATTATGAATAATTATAATATTGATTTTACAATAGTCAGAGGTGTTTCTTTTAATCAGGTTACTCAAGATATCTATGAATTTCCAGATTTCTATGTTTGGAATAAAATAATTGGTGATACAGATTTAAAAATACTTACACCATCTCAAGAACCTAGAATTGCTAGACTTGAGCCAAGTGCCGTTATGAGAGTTTTTAAAAAAGATTTTCTTATAAGTAATAATATTACTTTTCCTGAAGGCTATTTCTTTGAAGATTTGTCATTCCATGTCGAATGCATTCAAAAGTCTAAAAAAATAGCACTTTTTAATAAAACTTTACTAATGTACAGAGTTAATAGAGAAGGGCAAACAACAAGCTCTTTTGGTAAAAAAAGAAACGATATTTTACATATATTACCTCTTGTCGTTGATTTGTATAAGAAAAAATTAGTGACAGATGATGTTTGGTCTAATTTCGTTGGATTGCTAGTTCGAATGACAATATGGTGTGCAGAAAATTGTAGTTATGAAGATAAGCCTAAATTTATAGACGAATCATCAAAAATACTTCAAAAACTACCAAAAGATTTATTTAATACATATATAAACCACTATTCTTATGATGAATGGGAACGAAATATTTGTAAAGCATATCTAAATCAAGATGCGAAAACACTATATTGGGCTGCTGAAGGTGGATATCCTAACAACCACCAACAACAGGAAACACCGCATCAATATGAAGCACCACATCAAGATATAGATATTCGTGCAGTTTATAATAAAGTTGAAGAATTAATTTCTCAACAAAGAGATGGATGGGCTCACGATCGTTTCAATGTCTTAAATGGTAAAATTGAAGCATTACTTTCTCAAAACCCAGCAAGAAATCTTCTATATAGAATAAAAAGAAAAGTTAAACATTTACTTTTACAATCATAAATAAGTTAGAAAACATTATAAATAAACATCTAATAAGGTAAACGCATATGTTAAAAATATCTAATTTAAATGAAGTAAAAGATAATTTTTATAAACTCTTTATAAATGAAGAGGTAGTCAGTGAAGATTTTAATCGTATTAAACAGCATTATTATGGACGATTTGCAAATCCATATCTCTATTTTGAATCTGCATTAATTATAGGCTGCCGATCAGGTCTTGAAATATTGCTCATGAGCAATATTAACCCTAACATCACTCTACATATCATCGAAAATAACTTAACTCTTCATGAAGCATTACAAAAACTACCTATCAAAAATATAACCTTATATAAAAATATTGAAGATTTTGTAGAAAAGCAAAAAAATATCACTATCGATTTAGTCCGTATTGAAAACAATCATTTCAATTATACAGAATTGTTAACTTTAATTAACAATATTACCATTAATTCACTTTGTGGGGAAATAACATTAACAGATTGTAACCCTATTAATTTATACAGAAAATGCAAAGAATTTAGCAATAATTTTTTCTTTAAAGTTATAGGTCAGCCTTATCAAATTACAGGCAGCAAACCAAAAACTAAAGGACCAGAAGTCTCTGTTATCGTTGCTGCTTATGGTGTTGAAAACTATTTAGACGAGTGTATTAATTCTTTAGTCTCTCAAACAATTAATAATTATGAAATTATTATCGTTGATGATGGCTCTGTTGATAATACTGGTACAATAGCTGATAATTGGGCAAAAAGGTTTCCTGATATAATAAAAGTTATACATAAAAAAAACGGTGGCTGTGCATCTGCAAGACAAAAAGGTTTAGAAGAAGCTCGTGGTGAATATGTTGCCTTTGTAGACGGTGATGATCTTGTAGAAACCCCAATGTACGAAGATTTGTATGAGTCAGCTGCATTAAATAATTCCGATATAGCCCAATGTGGTTTTTATGAATTTTATAGTGATGAAACGAAAATATATCATTCAACTGCTTGGGGAGCTAATGGACAGAATGGGTCATCTGGTCTTGTTCATAATCCACTAGATTACTTAACGTTAATGCCTTCTATTTGGCGCAGAATTTACAAAAGACAATTCCTAAAAAAATTCAATATTCATTTTCCTATCCATATCAAAAGACATGATGATTTACCTTTTGCCTTTTTAACCATATCCAGAGCTCAACGAATAAGCGTAATCCCAGATTGTTATTATGCATATCGTTTAAATCGACCAGGACAAGATGTGAGTGCCACAGATAAAAGGTTATTTGTTCATTTTGAAATATTTAAATGGCTTTATAATCAAATTAGACCTTGGGCGTCTGTTGCAATCATGAAACAGCTAAGATTGGTTGAAATAGGAACTCATGATTGGATTCTAGGTAGATTAGATAATCATTTAAGAAAAAATTATTTAAATACAGCACTTAAAGCAATTGAAACTAGATACTCTGCTTATGAAGAAAATGATCATTGGGCTTCTAGATTAAAAAGAAATTGTCAACTTTAAATTATATATTAGGAACATAATATTATGTTCCTATATAAGTATTTATAATTTTAAGAGCCTTATCTATATTAGTTTCAATATCGCCCTTTTTTTGATATCCATTAATAATTTCAAAGATATTTTGAAATACATCCTTTTTTTTATTAGATAATTCCATAAATTTATCCATATTTGATTGGTATTTATATGTAAATAACTCTTGTGTATTAAGTTTTTTTATAAAACTATTTTTATCCATTATCGGCCATTTTCCACCCATTCCAATTACTGAAAAATGTTTATTTTTATAATAATCATTTTCATATAAAGCTATTCCTTCTATATTCAACATCGAATATATTAAATGAATATGATATCTAGAGGATATTACTTTATTATTTATATTATAAGGTATACCAAACTTAATTAAATATTCTGCTGTTAAAAATTCAATATTTAATAATAAATCGCTAGCAGCTTTTATATAATTTCTATCGAATGGCACAATGTCTTCAGGAGCAGCCTCTATTATAATGATATTATTAATTCCCTGATCTTTTATTAATTTTAAAGTAGAATGAGAGAATAATTTTTCTAATATTTCTTGATTTGAGAAAAGGTGACTCTGTAATGATAATATCAAAGACGGGTCAGTATTATATATTTCTAATTGCTCAAACTTTAATAAAACATCATCACCACTACAACTTGAGGATGAAATTAATTCATTTGACTGAAAATCTCGGACATCAACGACATCAAAATTATTAAATAATTCAAAAACTAATAAATCATCACAATTAGGAATTAAACCAAGACCCGTTGCAAAAATAGGAATCTCGTATTTTAAACTATATAAATATGCTATTGCAACCAAAGCATAATTTGTAGACCATAAATTATTAATATATCCACCGCCAATAAAATGAATAATATCTATTCTTTGGTAATTATTAAATATATTTAATATATCACTAAGACATACTTCTTTTTTATCAAAAAACATATCTCTTAATTGTAGCATTGTTTCGAAAAAATTAATGCCACTATTACTATCAATATTAACTTTCTTCTCTTTAAATATAATATTTTTACCAAAACCACTATAAGTATAATCTATTATATTAAACTTTAAATATTCTTCTTTACAAACATTCAAAATTAATTCATCTCCAAAATTCCCTCCTCCTATTGCACCAATGAAATTCACTTTCATCATTCTTATTCCTAAAATTTCTTAAAAGCATTTCCTTACTAAGATAAGAGCTTATTGTAATAATACAATATTCAATACGCACTGGAATGACAATTAAATCAAAACAAATTCTGCATAGATTTAACTTAAAATTATACCATTTAACAATAACATCAACATCTTGATATTTTTACTCAATTAACTGCGCATTTGGTTCATCGATATTCTCAACCCAAGCTTTTACATCTTCTAAAAAACGCCCGAAATAAGGGTGTCGATCCACAAGACGTTGTTGCCGTTGAATTAAAGATAGACAGCACATTAACTTTATTTTTATAATAAAGCTTCACTAAAGGTATATAAAATTATAATAACTGTTAATACAAAGCATATCATTTCTTTATAGAAATAATATGTCTAATTTTATCAAAAATAATCTTTGACTATTAAAGAATTATAACCAACATACTTTTCATCAAGACCATAATCACACTCAGAACTTTACAATAAAATTAATTTGTTCACTATGATTTCATTATAAAATTGCATCATAATCGGCTCTTTTCTTATCTTAGTAAAAACAGTAAGCTATTTAAACATTAAGCTTATCGTTCAACATAGGATAAATCGATGCAATCCACACGTATTCCTGCAACTATTATTTCAGGGTTTCTAGGTGCAGGGAAAACAACCCTTCTTCGCTCCTTAATGGAAAAATCCTCTCATAAAAAAATAGCTATTATCGTCAATGAATTTGGCTCTTTAGGCATAGATGGGGATATTCTTAAAAATTGTGGGGTTCCTGGATGCACCGAAGACAATATCGTAGAGTTGGCAAATGGCTGTATTTGTTGCACAGTTGCTGATGAATTTTTACCAACAATGGAGGCTTTGCTAGACCGTAAAGACCCACCAGAACATATTATTATTGAGACCTCTGGATTGGCGTTGCCAAAACCTTTAATCAAAGCGTTTAATTGGCCAAGTATTAAAACCAGAATGACCGTTGATGGTGTGGTGACTTTGGTTGATTCCCCAGCAGTATTGGCTGGACAATTTGCAGATGACCCTGATGCTGTGGCACAACAACGGGCGGCAGATCCTTCTTTGGATCATGATAATCCTTTGCATGAAGTTTTCGAAGATCAACTTTGTTCTGCTGATTTGATTATTTTAAATAAAGTGGATTTAATTACATCTGAACAAGCACAACAATTAACACAAGATATTCAAAAAGAAATTCCTAAAGCGGTAAAAATCATCCAAGCATCGAATGGACAAGTTGACCCAGAAATTATTTTGGGAATAAATGCTGGCGCAGAAGATGATTTACAGTCCCGTCCGTCTCATCATGATGAGGAAGGCGAAGATCATGAGCATGATGATTTTACCAGTTTTGTGGTAATGATCCCAACTGCGGATAATCCAGAAACATTGGTTCAAAAATTAATTCAAATTGCAAATACGCATGATATTTTACGGATCAAAGGCTATGTTAATATTGCTAATAAACCCATGCGTTTAGAAATCCACGGCGTGGGTCAGCGATTTAATTATCATTTTGATCGCGCATGGCGTGCAGATGAAAGCCGTGAAAGTAAATTGATTATCATTGGAGAAACTGGGATCGATCAAGAGGCTATTCAGGCTGCTTTGCAATAGTGTTTGAGTATTCCAATGAAGAAAATATTTTTATTATCAATAACTTGTTTGTGTTTATTCCATGTGAATGCATATGGAGTTGGTCAAAAAAAATCTCAACATTACGATAAGGCGAAAATAGAAAATCGTACTAATGCAGAGAATTTTAAAGATTATGCGCTAATGATATGTTTGCTAACTGCCGATAAAAAACTAAATAGGCCTGTTAATAAAGATTTACAATGGTCAACGAGTGGGTATCTGCAAGAATGGATTGATTCTGATCCAGATAATATAAAAAAAACAGAATATACACTTAATGAAATTAGTCGATTGTCAGAGAAATATATAAGTATGGCAGGGAGTTTAAAACATAATCCTCAAGCAACAATATATACGAGACGTTGTTTAGATTTTTATCATAGTGATGATCTTAATGTATTAATGAAAGGATATGTTTTGCGTCAAAATAAATCTCAAAGAGATATATATCCTGATTTGTATAAATACTAATCGATAAAATATTCTTGTATGATTGAATAGAGACATTAAATGCATTTACTGGTTCGTGAAATTAAAACTTTGGATGAGCAAGCGCCTGCTGAGGATTTGCAACACGAGCCAGCGGATATTTTGTTTTTATCTTTTTCAGATAGTGACCTGAATATTATGGTGCATTGTTTGGAAAAGCTCGTTTTCCAAAACACTTCAATTCGATTGGTTCCTTTACAACGACTTCGTCACCCCATGTCCGTTGATATTTATATCGAAGACACGTTAAAAAAGGCAAAATTTATCATCCTTCGTCTGTTGGGTGGGATTGAATATTGGCGATATGGCACAGAGGAAGTTGTTGCTACGTGTAAAGCCCATCATATTCCTTTGTTGGTTCTTTCTGGTGAAGGATATGATGATCCAAATTTAGATGAACTTTGCACGCTTCCTCCTCTATTGTTAACACAATATAAGAGTTTTTTTTATGAAGGTGGTGTTGATAATTTTACGCATATATTGCAATTAACGACGCATTATTTAGCAAAAAAATCTTATCAAACTAATCCTGAAGCCCTACCAATGGTTGGAGAATATCCTTTTGTTTTTCCTCAAAAAGAGGGACAAGCGACTGCTGTTATTATCTTTTATCGCACCCATTTGCTGGCTGATAATATTAAACCGATTACAGCATTAGCCTCTCAGCTTGCAGAAAAAAATATCAATATTAAAGGCGTTTATATTTCTTCGTTAAAAGATCCTGCTGTTGCTTGTTGGGTAGCGGATTTTTTTCACAAAACCAATCCAAAAATTATTATAAACGCAACATATTTTTCAATCCAACAAGATCCACAATTCTCGATTTTTAAACAAAGTAATGTGCCTGTTTTACAAGTTTTACAACCTGGAAATACCAAAGAACTATGGGAAAAAAGTTTCCGTGGTTTGTCGCAAACAGATCTTGCGATGCAAGTGGTTTTGCCAGAATTGGATGGTAAATTATTAACGACTGCGATTGGGTTTAAAAAAGAGATCAACGGTCAAATCCATTATGATCCTTACCACGCAGGAATAGCTCTGGTTGTGGATCGTGTTGTGGGATGGATTAATCTTGCAACGAAGTCAAATAAAGATAAAAAAATAGCATTATTCTTATCGAATTATCCTGGGGTTGGTGGGCAAGAAGGGCACGCGGTTGGATTGGATAGTTTTGCTAGTCTATATCATATTTTACAGTGGTTGAAAGAGGAGCAATATAATCTTCCGATATCTATTCCTTCGACTACTGAATTGACACAGATTTTATGCCGACAAGAATCTTTCCCGACATTAAGTATAGAAGCCTATAAAAAGCTTTTCGCTGATCTCCCTATAGGTTTTCAAGAAAATGTTCTTAAAAATTGGCCTCAGATTGAAGAGGATGAAACCATTCAAGAGGGAGTTTTTACATTACGCTATTTTACCCTTGGGAATATTACACTTGCCATTCAACCTGAACGCGCCACGCTGAACGATCATAAGTCTTTATATCATGATCCAGATACACCGCCATCGCATGGATATATTGCAACCTATTTATGGTTGCGACAAAAACAATTAATTGATGCAATGATTCATTTAGGAACGCACGGCACAATGGAGTGGTTGCCTGGCAAAGCAACTGCTTTATCAGAGGATTGCTCGCCTGCTGTTTTATTAGGTGGATTACCTGTGATTTATCCCTTTATCGTGAATAATCCAGGTGAAGCCGCTTGTGCAAAAAGACGATTAGGGGCGGTAACGATTGGTCATTTAACCCCACCTGTGAATAAAGCGGTATTAAGTGGGCCAGCAGCAGAATTGGAACGCCTCATTGATGATTATGCCGAAGCCGATGGATTGGACCGTAGGCGTAGTCAGCTTTTGATTGGTGCGATTTTAGATAAAGCAGAAACTTGTGGTTTATTAGGTGAAACTGGGATTAACCGTCAAGAAACTGGCGATGAAATTGCATTAAGTCATTTGGATGCGTATTTATGTGATGTCAAAGATTTACAGATCCGAGAAGGGCTGCATATTTTTGGAATGCCTCCTGTTAAAAAGCAGCAACTTTTAGAGAATATTAAAGCCTACGCCCCTGATAAAATAAATGAATTAGAGCAAAAACTAGATTTGTGTGCAGACCAAGAAAAATCTGCTTTATTAAACGCATTATCAGGGCGATTTATTGAACCTGGTCCTGCTGGTGCTCCGACACGTGGACGGCTAGACGTCTTACCAACTGGACGGAATTTATATACAGTTGATCCACGGTCTATTCCAACCCAAACGGCTTATTTATTGGCTCAAAAAGCAGCTGATCAATTACTCTTAAGATATATGCAAGAAAATGGTGATCATTTGCGTCATTTAGTGATTGACTTATGGGGTAGCACGAACCTTAGAACGGGTGGTGAAGATCTTGCTCTTGCCTATATTTTAATGGGAGCCAAGCCTTTATGGGATTCAACATCAGGCAGAGTGCATGCTATAGAAATTATTCCTTTGCCAGAGATGAATCGTCCACGAGTGGATGTGACATTGCGAATTTCTGGTTTTTTCAGAGACGCATTTGAAGCACAAATCAATAGTTTCGATCAAACTGTGGAAGCAATAGCAAAGCGAGAAGAGCCTGCGGAATGGAATCCTTTAGCAGGTTTGTATCAAGCCACTCCAATTAATGAGCACTATCACGTTTTAACCCGTATTTATGGAACGGCTCAAGGCACTTATGGTACAGGGGTTGAACAACCTTTGACGACAGGATCTTGGCAAGAGAAAAAAGAGCTTGGGGAGTTATGGTTAAAGAATTCCGCCTATGCTTATGGTCGAGATAAAATGGGTGAATATAATCAAGAAGGATTATCAGATCGATTAAAAGCAACACAAGCCTTTTTTCATAGTCAAGATCATGCAGAGATTGATTTATTAGATAGTCCTGATTATGCCGCTCACGAAGGTGGATTTGCAGCAGCAGCTGAACTTTTTAATAATCGCCCAGCCTTATACCATGCAGATACATCCAAAGCAGAAACACCTAAAATTCGATTGTTGGTTGAAGAGGTCAATCGGATTACACGTGGGCGGGTTGCCAATCCTGTTTGGATTAACTCTATGATGAATCATTCTTATCGAGGTGCTGCTGAAATGGCACGTTCGGTTGATGCTCTATTTGGTTTTGCAGCAACTTTATCCCACCGTTTTGATCAACAATTTAATTTGGTTTTTGAAGCAACCTTAGGCAATGAAACCGTGAATGATTTTTTGGAGAAAGCAAATAAAGAAGCTAAAAAATCCATAAAAAAATCGTTTTAAAGAAGCCCGAAATCGTGGATTATGGCACCCTCGTAAAAATTGTCGCAATGATTTTGGATGAGGAGTAAAAGATGAATAATATTCGTCGTGGATGGTGCCCTTCTCTGTTTAAACCAATGGAAACAGGGGACGGATTCTTATGTCGAATTAAACCTTTTTTCTCTTCGATTACCAGCAATCAAGCACGCTTTATTACAACATTGTCTACTCAATACGGCAATGGATATATTAATCTCTCTCAAAAAGGAAATTTACAGCTACGTGGTTTTACCCGTGAAAATATAGATCATGTAATACCCAAAGTGATCCAAAAACAATTAGGGTCAGATGATGCCGCTATGGAAGAAAAGCGCAATATTATGATTTCACCATTATGGGATTTTGACCCATTACAAAATATTGAGGTTTACTCTATTGCTCATGACTTACAAAACGCTTTACAAAATCATCCAAATATTCACCCTTTAACAGGAAAATTTAGTTTTTTAATTGATGGTGATGAGCATTATGGACTGCAAGATTTACATGCTGATGTAAATATTCGATTTTATGATGATCGTTGGATTATTCAACTGGGATATGATGAACAGGTTATTCTATGTAATCGACACAATTTAATAAAAATTACTTTGGAAATTATACAATTTTATATGAATCATCACTTAAAACGATTACTAAACCCAGAAAATACAAAACAATATTTACAGCAAATTTCTTATCCAACCATTCAATACACAAATAATCGCCAGCACAATAAACTACCTATTGGATCTATCATCTTACCCACTGGTCCCATGATGCATATTGGCATCCCTTTTGGCTTGTTAAAAGCAAGCCAATTACTGCACCTTGCGAATGTTGCAGATCAATACGGAAATGGAACACTTCGCTTTACGCCGTGGCGTAGTATTATTTTACCGCATTGTTCGTCAGAGGCGATATCTGCCCTTTCTGAGTTTATTATACATGAAGAAGATCCAAGACTAAAAATAACCTTATGCCCAGGAAAACCGTACTGTCTACAAGGGCAACAAGAAACGATGAAAGATGTTGTTTCTTTGATTCCAATTTGGAAAAACCAGGCAAGAATTTTACATATATCGGGATGTGCTAAAGGGTGTGCGTCACCTCAAACAAATCCTGTTACGCTTTGTGCCACGACAAAGGGATATAACCTTATATTTGATGGAAAAGCAGATCAAGAGACACCGTATCAAAATCTCAAATTGACAGAAATCATCAATTTGCTACAAAAAGATTCTCAATTATTTCATTAAGAAAAGCCAAATTAATGTCTTTATATGACTATATCCATGATGGCCAAGCAATTTATAAGCAATCTTTTGCGACTATTCGTCGTGAAGCTAATCTATCCAAATTTACAGAAGATCAAGCGCGTATTGCTGTACGGGTTATTCATGCTTGTGGTCGTATTGAAATTACAGAACAACTTGTGTTTCATCCAGACGTCATCATGGCGACAGAGACTGCATTACAACAAGGAAAACCGATTTTTTGTGATGCAGAGATGGTTGCGCATGGGATTACAAAACGGAGATTGCCAAAAAATAATGAGATCATTTGCACATTAAATCATCCTGATACACCAAGGCTTGCACAAACCATACAGAATACGCGTTCGGCAGCTGCCATTCATTTATGGGGAGATGCCTTAGAGGGAGCAGTGGTTGTGATTGGCAATGCGCCAACAACGTTGTTTCATTTAATTAATTTATTGGAAGAAAAGAAAATTCCTTATCCTGCTGCGATTATTGGGGTTCCTGTAGGGTTTGTTGGGGCGATGGAATCAAAAGAAGCTTTGGCAGAGTGGGGCAAAGTTCCTTACCTTATTGTCAAAGGCCGCCAAGGCGGCAGTGCGATGGCGGTTGCTGCGATTAATGCTTTGGCACAGAAACAGGAAATATAACAAAATGAATGGGCATTTATATATTCTTGGCATGGGGCCTGGGGACCCTGAACTTGTTACACGCAAGTCAGAACGTATTTTACGGCAAACTTTTGTCTATGCCTATTTTGCTAAAAAAGGGGAAGTTGGGCACGCAAGAAAAATAGCCGATGAACTACTAAGTTCTAATCATCAAGAGTTGCGTTTTGAATATCCAATTACAACTGAAATCCCTCATCAAAGTGATGAATATAAACAGGCCCTTTCTATATTTTACGATCAGTCAGCCACAGTAATAGAACACTATCTGCAAAATGGACAAGATGTTGCTTTATTATGTGAAGGTGATCCTTTGTTATATGGTTCAGCCATGTATATTTTAGAGCGATTACAACCTAAGTTTAAAACCCATATCGTTCCAGGCATTACAGCGATGAGTGGATGTTGGAGTGCAGCTCAACTACCGATTGTTAAATATGAACAAACGCTAACCGTTTTACCTGCAACTTTACCTTTAGAAGAACTCGTCATTAAGCTACGTCTTTGTAATGCGGCCATCATTATGAAAATGGGACGCAATTTATCAAAAGTCAAACAAGCGTTACAAGAAGCGGGTTTATTTGACAAAGCAATTTATATTGAAAGAGGCACACAAACCGCAGAAAAAATAATGCCCCTGACCCAATTCAATGAAGCAAAAGCCCCATATTTTTCTTTAATTCTTATCGCTGGATCATAATCTTTATGAACGGACATATTTATATTATTGGTCTTGGTCCTGGAGATCAAAATTTACAAACGATCGAGGTTGCTAATCTTTTACCAACGTTAACGGATTTAGTTGGATATGGTCCCTATGTTCAACGTGTTCAAGCACCTAATACTATTCGAAAACATATTTCGGATAACCGTGAAGAATTAGATCGTGCACGTCATGCACTAATATTGGCACAGCAAGGGCATCGTGTCGGTGTGGTGTCTTCTGGTGATGCTGGTGTTTTTGCAATGGCCAGCGCCGTTTTCGAAGCCATTGACCACGGGCAATCTTCATTTAAAGAAATTGAGGTAACAGTCTTACCTGGGATATCCGCAATGTTTGCAGCGGCTGCTCGATTAGGGGCACCCCTAGGACATGATTTTTGCGCAATTTCTTTGTCGGATAATCTAAAACCTTGGGAAATCATCTTAAAACGATTAAGATTGGCTGCGCAGGCTGATTTTGTCATTGCTCTTTATAATGCGGTTTCTAAAGCCCGTCCTTGGCAGCTTGATACCGCTTTTGAGTTATTAAGAGAGGAACTACCTCTTGATATTCCTGTGGCGTTTTGTCAGGCGATTTCCAGAGAAAATGAACATATTGAAATCGTGACTTTAAAAGATGCCAAAGCCTCTATGGGAAATATGCAAACATTGGTTTTGATTGGTAGCCGATACAGTCAACTGATACAAACCAAACAAAAAAAATGGTTTTATACCCCTAGATCAATAAAAATCTAGATATTCCGCAGGGTAATTTATTACCCTGCGACATAAATTATTCTATATTTTGTTTTTTATATACGACATAAGAAACAAACCAAGCAACAATAAATAATCCAATAATTGCATAGCCTAAATCATTAAAATTGTTACCCAAAGCACTGATCCAATCCCAAAATATACCTGTTAATTGCAATTGATCTGCTATTAATCCTAAGGCTTCTACACCCCCAATAAAAACGGCAACAATAATCGAAACCAAAGTAATAGACATATTATAAAAGAGTTTACGCATTGGCTTAACAAAAGCCCAATCATAAGCTTTAAGCATCATAATCCCATCTGATGTATCAACCAAAGACATGCCTGCAGCAAATAGAACTGGAAAGACCAAAATAGAGCTAATAGGAATTCCTTGACTTGTTTGAGCCGCAGCAACCCCAAACATAGAAACTTCGGTAGCTGTATCAAAACTAAGACCAAATAAAACCCCCAAAGGAAACATATGCCATCCTTTGGTAACCAATTTAAACATTGGACGAAATAAACGTGATAAAAACCCTCTATTATTTAATAAAAGATCCAAATCTTCATCAATATAGCTGCCCCCTGCTTTTACCCGTTTATAGGTTTTATAAATTGAAACAAAAATACAAATATTCATAATAGCAATAATAAGTAAAAAAGTTGATGAAACTAATGTTCCAATAACGCCTGAATATTTTTGGAAAGTGCCAAAATTGCTTAATGTATTTGCTGCCATTGCTACCAATGCTGCGGCAATAAAGACAACCGTTGAATGCCCCATAGCAAAGAAAAAACCAACCGTAACTGGGCGTTGATTCATTTGCATTAATTTACGAGTGACGTTATCGATAGCAGCAATATGGTCTGCATCCACGGCATGTCGCAACCCAAGACAGTAAATAGTCAAAGATACACCCAGTAAATCTAATCTATCGTGAAAAGCAATAAACGCCCAAACCCATGCACCAATATTAATGATGGCTAAAATTGTATAAATGGTGATGATGCGCACTTTTAAATTCGGTGAGCTTTCATCAAAAAGATATCGAATAGCAGTAAACATGACAAGTGCCTTACGGTAATGTTCATGTCATTATGAAAAAAAGAAATTTTTATAACATCTCTTTATGACATTGAGGCACCCCGCCCAATGTTTCCACATTGACCAATAAAGGATGGCAGGTCTCCTGACTTCATAGTATGCACATTATTTCACCCTTCCCAGAGTATTTTTCTCCAGTGGGATTACAGAAATAACCAACTATTTACAGTTGCGGGGGCAGTTATAGATTTACACTATATTCCCTATTATTCCAACGGAACCATCAAATGGGTTTATAATCTGATTTTTTCTAAAAGACTATAGAATTATATGATTTTTTTATGATTATGATACGGATGATATAAGATTTTTTGCAGTAAGAATAAATTGATGATGCCCAACTCCAACACCTTAATTTAAATCAATATGAATATATAAATTCCCCTAATGAATGAATTTTTTTTTCAGCATATAAAACTATTGTGTGTAATATATATTTATTTAACAATTACAATCCTCAATAAATAACACCCTTTTCATCATACAAAAAACCACCTCAATATGACCGAACAACGCCCACCTTTACCCCCTTTCACTCTGGAAACAGCCAATCAAAAAGTGCGCTTAGCTGAAAATGCTTGGAATACTCAAGAGCCAGAAAAAGTGGCGTTAGCCTATACAATTGATAGCCAATGGCGTAATCGATCAGAATTTATTACAGGTTCCCACGAGATTATTCAGTTTTTAACCAAAAAATGGCGAACGGAATTAGACTATCGACTAATCAAAGAATTATGGGCTTATACTGAAAACAAAATAGCCGTTCGTTTTGCCTATGAATGGCATAATAATAACGGGCAATGGTTTCGTTCTTATGGCAATGAGAATTGGGAATTTGATACACATGGGTTAATGTGCAAACGCTTTGCTTGTATTAATGATTTACCTATCAAAGAAGATGAACGAAAATATTTTTGGCCTTTAGGTATTAGACCCAAAAATCATCCAAGTTTATCAGAATTAAATCTATAAAATTATACTTCCAAAACCCATTGATAGGCTTGTTGCCATGTATCCACACATGGCATTACATTCATAAGGGGTCTTTGGATTAAAATTACTGGAATTTGTAAGTGTCTAGCAGCACTGATTTTCGCATAAACAGTTTCCCCACCCGAATTCTTACTCACAATACAATCAATCTGATATTGCTTTAAAAATGCGATTTCATCTTCTTCCCTAAAAGGTCCTTTGTCTTGTATCAAGTGCGCATTATCAGAAATATATAGTTCCTCTGGTCGATCTACACTACGTATCCAATAGTGGTGAGGCACCGAACATTCTTTAAAAGGCAATAATTCCTTACGACCAATCGTTACAAAAACACGCAATGGTTGTTGACCCAACGCATCAATTGCAGCCTGCATATTTTTTACCTCTTGCCATATATCCCCCTCTTGCTTTTTCCAAGCAGGACGCTCTAGCCGCAAATAAGGAATATGAGCAATATTTGCTGCTTGATACGCATTTTTTGTGATTTGTTGAGCAAAAGGATGCGTTGCATCAATAACAACATCAATAGAGTTCTCTTTGATCCATTGCGCCATTTTTATCGCGCCACCAAACCCACCTATTCTGATGGCAACGCCAGAGGGCAAGACAGGATTTTTTGTTACCCCTGCAAGAGATAAAATGACAGATATTGTTGAATATTTTGCTAACGCACGAATAAACAAAGAGGCTTCCGTTGTTCCTCCTAATAATAAGATTTTTTTTTGCAATGAGAATACTCAACTCTGACTTAATTATATTGTGTTTATCTTGTTAACATAAAAAACAAGATAAACACCTAAAAAATGAACTTATTTGAGTAACAGGAAGTGCATGAGACATTGCTTGTGCAATAGAATCATTGCTCATTGGAATGACTGGACCATGTTGAGTATAAATCAAATCTGCAAATAAAGAATAAAGAGAAAGCTTAAACCTCATATTTGCTGCTTGAGTCACTGGCAAATGATATTTTGCAAAATTTGGTAATATACTTAAAATGCTTGTAATATTTTTACCAGTAATTGAATTCCAACCTGCTAATTTTTGCTGCATAGCGATACTATCTGCTTTATCACCAATAGTGACCACTTTACCATAATGATTGAACTCATTATTTGCTTCAGGTGCCATTGCTGTCACAAATGCGCTTCCCTTTTCTGTATCAAAAGTATATTCCACAACGGGATCACCATAAGTTACTACACTAACAAAATTGCTACCATCTCCTTTAGCTGTTGTAGAAGAAAGAATACCCGTTAACTCAAAGGGCATCCCACCTAACCCAGTTTGTTGTGCAACATAAGAAGCCTCAATCCCCCCTAATGAGTGTCCTGTTACAAATATATTATTCGTATTAAACTCTTGTTTTTCTGCTTTATGCACCACATTTTGGGCAAATTTTAAAACACTTTTTTTCCCTTGTGATACCTCTTGATTCCAAACTTGCACATCACTAACAATTTGAGTCTCTGCCATTAACAAGTTTAATATCATAATATCCCCTGTTGTACCTTGATAAGCAATAACAAGCTATTTTTCACTAGTAACCCATACTTTCGCAGACATACTCGCAGCAAAATCCTTTATGGCCAATTGTGCTCCATCAATCAAAAGGGTTCATTTCAGCAGGAGTTCCAGTAATCGCATATTCTGCATTTGCTGCATTTAAAAACTGCGTAACCGTTGGTGTATGATTCAAATCTTGATTATCTGGAGTCGCAACAATATAGTTATTATTCAAAACAGATAAATCAGAGGGTGTTGTATGATTTTATTAAAATGCTTGGTATTGATGCTATAAAACTAAACGCTTTATTAACTCCTGTAAGATTGAATATATCATTTACATCATCCTATATGAATTAACAATATTACAACCAAAAGAGCAAAATTTTTATGTAAATTTTGATATATTCCTACCCTTTCTTATCCGAAATAATCCTTATTTTATTACCTAATATATATAAATAAAAAGAATAAATATCTTTATAAACAAGATCGATTATTATGTAGAAAAGAATAACTATTTTCACACAATATAAAGCAACCCTTAAATATGCAGCGATTACAATGTCAAACCCGTTCCTAAGTATTATTGGTATTCACGAAAATGGTATTGTTGAACTTTCACCAACAGCCCAAGAACGAATACAAAATGCCAGCCTAATAATTGGTGGGGCCCGTCATCTTGCAATCGTTGATCGTTTAATCAAGGGGACAAAGGAAGTTTGGTCAAACCCATTACAGAAATCATTACAAAATATGATGCATCATAAACCTGATCCTGTTGCCATTTTGGCCTCTGGCGATCCATTTTGGTATGGAATTGGTCCATTAGCAACTCAATCTTTAAGCATTGATGAATGGGAAAGTTTTCCAACAATTTCATCATTTACACTGGCATGTAATAAACTAGGGTGGCACGGACAACATATAAAAACTGTATCTTTATGCGGGCGTCCGATTAAAACATTACGCCCTGCCCTCTTTCCACATCGACGTTTATTAATTTTATCAGCGAACGAGCAAACGCCTCATGATGTTCTAAAAAAATTTAGAGAATGGCAAATCACCTATAAAGATTTTTATATTTTAGAAGCCTTGGGTGGCCCTAATGAAAATATACGTCATTTTACTCAAGATGATCTCTTCCCTGACACTATTCATCCATTAAATATCATCGCTGTTGAATTGAATAACTTTATACCGTTCCCTTTTACACATGGACGAGAAGATTATTGGTTTGAGCATGATGGGCAGCTGACCAAACAAACCATTCGTTCCAGTAGCTTATCTGCCTTACAGCCTTATCCTGGGGCTTTATTATGGGATATTGGTACAGGTTCTGGCTCTATCGCCATTGAATGGATGTTAAGCCACCCAGCTTGTAAAGCCATCGCAATTGAGCCCAGAGCCGATCGCGTGCATCGAGCCAAAGAAAATGCAGTTCGTCTCGGGGTGCCTACATTACAAATTATAGAAGGAAAAGCACCTGAAGCTTTACAGAATTTACCGTGCCCAGATGCAATCTTTATTGGTGGAGGGTTAACATCACCAACCTTATTTGAAACAGTCTGGAACGCATTACGTCCATTGGGAAGGTTAGTCATTAACTCTGTCACCACTGAGGGAGATGGCTTATTATTCAAAGCTCAACAACAATGGGGTGGACAAATTACGCGATTATCCGTTGAGCATTACGAGGCTCTGGGAAAATATCATGGCTTTAAACCTTCACGAGCCATTACTCAATATGTTGTTCAGAAACCTTAAACAAATATAAGCACATCATCACAATGCAAGTTTTTCATCAATCAAAACAAATCATCGGGTTAGTGCTTTCTATAGCTCTTTTTACCCTTCACCCAAGCAACGCTCAAAATATTACCGCAAACAATAATAATCTACTTAGTTTATTTGTGAGTTGTCCTGACAACCCACAATGCAATTATTCAAAAGAAAATACATTACAATTAAATATCAGCATTAAAAATAATACGAATCAAGAGTTAAAAATTCCGCTAGAGGCAATGACGCATATTACAACATCATTTTATTTCAAAAATATTCGTGATGGTAAAGAGACTACTATATCTAACCCTTCATGGATGCAGCCCGTACTCTTCAAAGAATTAACATTACTGCCCGCTTACGGATCCATTATTATCTCAACTTTATATGTGATCCCAGAGGATAAAGAGATCAAAAATGCACCTACTAATCACATAATTTTTCATGCAAAAACAACAATATCTGTTTATCTCTATAATTCAGAAACACCTATTGGCTTTTATCAAAATGGTCATTTCCAACCTAAACAATTTATATTAGAAACAGATCAAAAGATTACTAAGCAATAAAAATATTTCTAAAATATATTTTATCTAAATTCAGATTACAAAAGATGCAAACCATTATTTCGCACAATCCTATAAAATGCTCTACTCCTCTACAGCCTGTCATTATTGGTATGGGATTTTCAAAGAAAACATCTGCTATTGAACTCATCAAAACTTTAGATACCATTTTAAAAAAGCACCAATATTATGCAACAGATATTGCGCTCCCTGCTTTTAAACAACAAAATCAAAATGTTATTGACTTGATCGCCTTATCCATACTTCCCATTCATTTTATTGTTCAAGAAACACTCCTTAATTTACAACCTCAATGTAGCAGTTTTTCGGAAACTTCTTACCATCATACAGGCATTGGTGCTGTGGCAGAGGCTTGTGCTTTGGCACTTATTTATAAAAATGGACGTTTACTGATTCCTAAAATAATTTATAACAAGATTAGTTTTTCCATAGCAATCAAAGGAGACCCTTTATGACCGTTCATTTTATTGGTGCTGGCCCAGGTGCTGTGGATTTATTAACGCTGCGAGGACATAGAATTTTGTCAGAATGTCCAATTTGTTTATATGCGGGCTCGATTGTGCCCAAAGAAATGTTGGATTTTTGTCCACCTAATGCGACTTTAATTGATACAGCCCCTTTAAATCTTGATCAAATCGAAGCAGAATATGTCCAAGCCCATCAAGCTGGAAAAGATATTGCTCGACTTCATTCTGGAGATCTTTCGGTTTATAGTGCGGTTTCGGAACAAATTCGTCGTTTAAAAAAACATCATATTCCTTATACATTAACGCCTGGCGTACCTGCTTTTGCCGCAGCGGCAGCTATTATTGAAAAGGAACTTACGGTTCCCGAAGTTGCTCAATCCGTTGTCCTTACCCGTATTTCAGGACGAGCTTCATCCATGCCAGAAAATGAGAAATTAGAAACATTTGCCAAAACGGGCTGCACCTTATTGCTACATCTTGCCATTCATCGATTAGACGAAATTGTAGAACGTTTAACCCCATTTTATGGAGCAGACTGCCCCGTTGTAATTGCAGCCAGAGTGACTTGGGAAAATGAACAGATTTTAAAAGGAACCCTCGGCACAATACTTGAACAATTTAACCAACACCCCGTTGAACGCACTGCCTTGATTATGATTGGCCCAGCCCTACATGATACACAAGCGACTGAAAGCGCTTTATATAATGTGGAGTATCAGAGGCGGTTTAAAACACTATCCTCCCACAACAATTACTGAAATATAAAAAACTATCTATATAAACGCCCCTACTATAAATAATATCTCTAATTAGACTTATAACAAATTTATAATTCCTAGGCGGGACAAGAATTCTACGATAGCGTTATTGATTATTTAGTTTATAATAAAAACTCTGCTGGAGTTATTCCTACAATAGAACGAAAAGAGGCAACAAATGCTGCTGGACATGAGAATCCCAATCGATAAGCAACTTGTTTGATTGACAAACCATTAGCAAGCAAATCCATAGAAGCACATATCCTTACTCTCTGCTTCCATGTGCGAAAAGTAAAACCTGTATCGTGGATAAACATACGAGAAAAATTACGCTCTGACATTGCTGCTATACTGGCAATGTCACTAAGTGTAACCTCCCAGTTGTGGTTAATAATAAGCTCTTTTATTGCCCTGGAAAGCCTTTCATCCTGCGGCATAGGAAGCGCAGCATCCAAACTTTCTGTTTCATTTAAAATTTCAAGAAGCAACAAAGCCATAGTTCGATAGCTAGATTTCTGATAATTATCACTGAATAACCCTGCTATCAGCTCTTTTACCAAAGATGTAGCCGTGATCACGTGTACGCAGCTACTTTTCGTAAAATTTATACACTCAGCAATAATATTAGTACTAAAATAAACAGTACGTAATTCTGTCGCAGAAAGCAGAGTATACGTATGTAGTTGTTCAGGTGGAAGCCAGAGTGCACGTTGAGGCGGGATAACCCAGCGCTTATCTCCTGTCTCAACTAACATCACACCCTTAGTCGCATAAAGTAGCTGTCCTTCTATATGGTAATGAAGAGGATCTACTTCACCTCGACAGAAACTCGTAGCAAATCTAGACCAACCTATTGCATCATCATGCTTTGGCATTTTATCTATATTATTTGGCACTTCAGCTCCATGTTATTCGTTTATGATTAGTCTATTGTATGCTTTCTGTTGAGATATATATCCGCGGCAGAATGTATAAACAATCACAAATTTAAATCGAGCAATGCTCCTATTTGCAAAAGAGATTCTTTTATGACATGGTCCTCCTCAGATTCAAAGCTTTCGGCAAAGCGATCCTCTGCTCAGCAGCCCAGTAATACTCAAGGATTTTTAGTCACTATCGTGGGTGCAACTGCTCTGGCACACTGTTGTAATGACATGATTCAGGCTGTTTTGCCTTCTATTTATCCGATGCTTAAGGAAAATTTTACGCTATCCTATACGCAAATCGGTCTTATATCGCTTGTATATCAACTAACAGCTTCGTTACTTCAACCCTGGGTAGGGCTGTATACGGATAAATATCCAAAGCCATTTTTACTTCCTACTGGGATGGGAGTTACCTTAATAGGGATTGGATTACTGGCTATAGCAGGCAATTTTATGATGATACTGCTAGCAGCTGCATTGGTAGGCGTAGGATCTTCCACATTTCACCCAGAGGCATCACGTGTAGCTCGTATGGCATCAGGTGGACGATTTGGTACCGCACAAGCAGCCTTCCAAGTCGGAGGTAATGCTGGATCAGCATTTGGTCCAGTACTGGCTGCTCTTCTAATTATTCCTCGTGGCCAACCATCTGTTGCTTGGCTTATGCTTTGTGCTTTGGTAGCCATTATTATTTTGATAAAAATCAGCAGCTGGTCAGCCCGCCATGGTCATGAGTATATGGCCCGACACAACAGTATAATGCTGAAAAAACTAACAAAAAATAAACGGATACTGGGCCTTGTAATAGTTAGTATCCTTATGTTTGCAAAATTTACTTATATTGCATCATTAAGTAATTATTTTACATTTTACTTAATTCAACGCTTCAATCTTCCATTAAATCATGCTCAATTTTGTCTATTCGCGTTTCTGGCTGCAGTAGCCATTGGAACGTTCGCAGGAGGACCTCTGGGTGACCGTATCGGCCGCAAAGCTGTGGTATGGCTATCATTTCTTGGTGTAGTACCGTTTGCTCTTATTTTACCACACGTTGATCTATTCTGGACGGTCGTCCTGACCATTATCATTGGCTTAATATTATCCTCAGCATTTTCTGCTCTAGTTGTATATGCTCAAGAAGTGGTTCCTGGCCGTGCTGGTATGGTTGCTGGCATTATGTTTGGAACCATGTTTGGAGTCGGGGGAATTGCCGCTGCTGGTCTTGGAAAACTGGCTGATATGTATAGTATTACCTGGGTATACAATCTTTGTGCTTATTTACCACTGCTTGGGTTTGCCACCTTGTTTATGCCAGAGACCCACGATAAACAGCATAAAATCAAGTAATGATTACAATTTCGTTTAATGAATTAGAACGTTTTATTTACTATTAATTATTATTCTGTGTTACATCAGAGTAATCTAACCCAAAAAATTTTAATAAATCAGTAATCTTTTTATCTAATATTTTTCCCATGACATACCCCTTGTCGATCAAAAAGAAATATTTCTAACTCTATCGATACAGGATCAATAACTTGCTGCGCAACTTTCAAAGCTTGCCCAGCAACAAAATCACCCAAAGGTATACGCCCCTGACACAACGAAAAAACTTCAGCCGTTGTATTTGCATTTCTAACTTGTTCGACCATTTCTTGACTTGCCCCAAGCTGTGCCACCCATTCGGCTAACAACTCCAAATCGACAGAAGAGCGTTTAGAATGTAGATCTAAATGCCCTTGGGCAAGTTTAGTCATCTTCGCAACACCGCCAGCAAGCGTTAGTTTTTTAACTGGATGCGTTTTGATATATTTTAAAACACCACCCGCAAAATCTCCCATTTCGATCAACGCAGATTCTGGGGCATTATAAATTTTTTGTGCTACCGTTTCAGAGACATTTCCTGTTGAAGCAATCAAATGTTCGATCCCTTCTGCTCTGGCAACATCAATGCCCCTGTGAATACTGGCAATCCATGCCGCACAAGAAAATGGCACCACAATTCCTGTTGTTCCTAAAATCGATAAACCACCGATAATTCCTAGCCGAGGATTCATTGTCTTTAGTGCAATTTGTTTACCATTCGCAACCCCAATAGTCACCTCGACATCAGGAAAAGGCTCAATTTCTAACAACGCATATTCGATCATTTGTCTGGGAACTGGGTTAATAGCAGGCTCGCCCACTGCCAAAGGCAATCCAGGTTTGGTAATGGTGCCAACACCTTCCCCAGCTGTGAATATAATACCTTTACCTTTAGCAAGCCTTTTGACCTGCACGATAATCTCTGCTCCGTGCGTGACATCAGGATCATCCCCAGCATCTTTAATCACGGAAGCAATGGCACAATCGGCATTAATTAATTCTTTTTTTAATAAAGAAAATAAAACTTTTTTCCCTGATGGAAGGGTAATCTCTACACAATCCAAGAAAAAACCATTATGTATAGCAAGGTAGGCCGCTTTGGCAGCAGCTGTTGCACAAGCCCCTGTTGTCCATCCATAACGTAATTGTTTTTTTTCTTGGTTCATTTAACTTCCCTTCAAAGCAAACTATGACGCATTCTGAACAAAAGGCAAAGGGGTTCATTATCGCCGCCCCAAAATCAGCCAGTGGAAAAACCACAATTACACTGGGATTACTCGCTGCATTAAGACGCAGAAACATCAAGGTACGTGCGGCAAAGTCTGGCCCTGATTATATTGATCCTGCGTTTCACAGCGTTGCGACCCATACGACTTCTTTTAATCTAGATAGTTGGGCAATGCCCCCTGCTTTATTGGATAATTTATTCGCCACAACATTACAGGATTCAGACCTCACCATCATCGAATCTTCGATGGGGTTTTTTGATGGTATTGAAACGCAAGATTGGCGCAGAGGTTGTGGGGCGGATTTAGCAGAACGATATAAGTTACCCGTTATTTTGGTGATGGACATCACAGGGCAAGCACAGTCTGCTGCTGCCATTGCTTACGGGTTTGCAAACATGAACCCTCATATTACAGTTAAAGGGGTTATTTTGAATAATGTGGCTTCACCTCGACATCATGCCAGCACAGAAGCAGCGTTAAAACGTATTCATATCCCTGTTTTAGGTTCTATTCCTCGCGATCCTACGCTTCATCTCCCTGCACGTCATTTAGGGTTAATCCAAGCAGAGGAACATACGGATTTAGATCAACATCTAAACCATCTTGCCAATATTGCAGAACAACATATCGATATCGACACCATTCTTCAATTAGATATGACTATCACTATTCCAGAAATTCTCAATCAGATTGCTCTCCCTCCTCCCAGTCAACATATTGCTGTTGCCAAAGATATGGCTTTTAGTTTTATGTATCCCCACGTTTTAAAAGGATGGAGAGATCAAGGGGCAACGATCCATTTCTTCTCACCGATGAATAATGAAACCCCTCCAAGCCATTGCGATAGTTGTTGGTTACCAGGTGGGTATCCCGAACTTTACGCAGGACAGCTCGCCGATGCCGTTGATTTCATACAGGGGTTACGTCAATTTGCACAATCCCGTCCTGTGCATGGAGAGTGCGGAGGATATATGGTTATGGGACAAAGATTAGTGGATAAAGACGGTATTTCCCATCAAATGGCAGGATTATTAAGCCATTCTTGCAGTTACGAAAAACGCAAAATCCACTTAGGATACCGTCGAGCGATTTTAAATACACCTAAACAAGAATTGATCCATGGTCACGAATTTCACTATGCAACTATTATTGACCCTGGGCATGATCTTCCTTATGCTGAACTTACCGACGGGACGGGTAATTTTATTGGTCCAGAGGGCGGACGAAGAAATTTAACGACAGGCTGTTTTTTCCATAGTATTGCATTACAATCATGAAAAATTTTAAAACATTAGACCATTTAAGACAAGCATGCTTAGACCTTGTAACCAAAGATGAAACAAGCGAAAAGGCAACATTTGAAAAACAAAAAACATTATTAAAACCCCCAGGAAGTCTTGGTGAGCTCGAAAATTGGGTAAGTTGGCTGGCTGCATGGCAAAAAAAGCCAAACCCAACCTTGAATCATGTCTGTATTATCATTTTTGCTGGAAATCATGGTGTTACTGAAGAAGATGTAACCCCTTACAATCCTAGCATTACAGAGTTAATGATTGCACAAATCAACAAAGGGGGGGCAGCAATCAATCAACTTGCAAAAAATGCCAATGCTGAGCTACGCGTTATTCCTGTAAATAATTTAGAAAAAACAGCAAATATCTGTCATGCTTCAGCAATGACCGAAAGCCAATTCTTAAAAGCTGTAGAAACTGGATATAATGCAATAACCCCAAATATTGACTTACTTTGTTTAGGGGAAGTTGGAATCGGTAATACCACAATTGCTGCAACCTTAAGTGCAGCTTTGTTTGGTGGTGATGGTGCACAATGGGTCAGCAAAGGCACCAGCACCGCAGAAAAACATACGACCAATAAACAAAAAGCCGTTGATAAAGCATTATCTTTACATAAAGATGCGTTAACAGATCCTTTGGAAATTTGCAGAATTTTAGGGGGATACGAACATGCTGCTTTACTTGGAGCTGTTCTTGCCGCACGTCATTTAAATATTCCTGTCTTGCTGGATGGATTCGTATGCACGGCAGCCGTTGCTGCTTTACAAAAAATCAACCCCTCTGGGTTAGATCATACGAAAATCAGTCACCTTTCAGCTGAAAAAGGACATTTATTATTAGCAGGAAATCTTGGGTTATATCCTTTAATTGCTTTTAATATGCGTTTAGGCGAAGGGACAGGGGCAGCCACTGTTGTTCCCTTATTTAAAGGGGCATTGGCTTGTTTTACAGGAATGAGTAATTATGAAGATGCAGGATTACCCCCTCCACAATCATGAAAACGCTTTTTAGCAAAATACATGCCGATCTATATTGTGGAATATCTTTTTTTTCACGCCTCCCTGTTCAGTGGTTGTATAAATCAGATTTTCCATTTTCCTTTGGTCGTGCTATTTGGACCTGGCCAATTATTTCTCTTTTTTTAGGAGGAATAATTAGCGTTTTCTTTGCGATAGCCTCTCATCTCGTTCCTTCTCCTTGGACTGTCGCATTTTTAACGCTTGGATTTCAGTTACTCTTAACAGGTGGATTACATGAAGACGGATTAGCAGATATGGCCGATGGATTGGGAGGGGGCAAAAATAAAGAACATAAGCTTTCTATTATGCGTGACAGTCATTTAGGAACCTATGGTGTTTTAATTCTTTTTATTATGATGGGAATACAAGCAAGTTGTTTGGTATTCTTGGTTCAACACCACGACTATGCCATTAAAATTTTGCTAATTACTGCCATACTTTCACGTATCAGCATGCTCTTCCCAATTTATTATAGTAAACCCGCACGAGATAATGGTTTGGCAAGCACATTAAAAAACGATGCCCATTTTTCCATTTATATCGCAGTCTTATTCACTTTAATTTTATTGTTTTTATTAACATCATGGATAACTGCAATACAGTATATCCTTGTCTCTTCTATTCTATCCCTAGGAATCACACTTTTAGCCAATCGACATATCAATGGATATACAGGGGATATTTTGGGAGCTATACAAGTCTTTGTTGCCACTGGCGTTCTCATTACCAGCACGATATCTATTTCTTCATTTTAATCTAAAATCAAAAGTGACTAACTTTCCAAAGTCAGGAAGCTCCCCTAATAACTCTATAGGATATTTATTTATTGCAACCTGATGCAATAAACGTAATGGACCACCATGCGAAACAATTAATGCGTTCTTTTGTTTTTGTTGAATTTCTTGCCAAACTTCAAAAACACGATCAAATAATTGCTGTCCATTTTCTCCACCAGGAATTTTCCATTTCCAAGGATCTTTGGCCCATTCATCAATAAATGATTTCGGCAAATTATCCCAGAGTTTTCCTTCCCAATCCCCAAAATGAAACTCTAATAATCGAGGCTCAATGTAATAAGAAAGATGATATTTTTCTGCAATCTTTTGTGCCAGTTTTAAACAGCGCGTTGCTGGCGACGTATAAATTTGTATATCCTGAAAACCATCAGGCAATACAGCATATTGCTCCCACTCTGTTTTTAAAGGTACATCCATATGCCCATAACATAATCCCACAGGAACATTGACAGGAGGATGTCGTATTAAGCCAACTTGGAAATAACTTTGTTGAGTCTCGTTTTGCATTTTCTATAGCTTAATCATTATCAAAACTTTCTTGATCTTCTATTTCATTTTGCCTTTGTTGTCTTGCTGTCCAGCGTCCTGTCAAAATATCCCACAACGAATAAAACACAGCAAACATTACCAAAACAATAATACAACCGGTCAATAGGATCATTGCTTGAATCATTTTTGTCTCCTCTTGCCCTTAATATAATCAATTGTATTTAGTTGTTTAAATACTAAAATTATCTAAAATACTTTTACCTGAACATAAAATAGTTCAATCAATTCGTCTGTTAATTATAACGGCTCCATCTCAATTAATCAATGTAAAGCAAATAATACATATAAATCAAAACAAAAAGCTTAAGAGCCTACATCAGCTTTATTTTTAACTATTAAAAAGTATTTTTATAAAAAATTTAATCGACTTATTATTCTAAAAAACTCTATATATAGGAATACTCAATTACAACGCTGAGTATTCCCTTCCTTATCATTAAGGCAGTTGTTCTTGAATATAGGGGGGCAAACAAAAAGAAGCAGCATGAACTTCAGGGGACCAATATTTGGTTTGACCTAAAATTTTGGATTTTTGCGCACGATTAGTAATAACATCAACAGATTGGCGTGTTTCATTCTTGCCTTTTCCAGCGATGCCTAATGTCATAAATCCACCCACATAGGTTGGTACTGCCGCAACATAAGCAGAAACATAAGTAAAAAACTTAGCACGACGCGAACTTGTTTCACGTAACTCATCCGCTTGCATAAACGGAACACCACATTGATTCACAATTAATCCTTGAGGCGTTAAAATCCGTGCACAATCACGATAGAAAGCATCTGTAAATAAAACTTCACCGACACCAATTGGATCTGTACTATCGACAATAATAACGTCAACACTTTCGTCTTTCGCATCAGCAACATATTGAATACCATCACCAATAATGACTTCTGCACGTGGGTTATCCCAACACCCATCAGAAATTTTTGGTAAAAATTCTTTTGATAAAGAAACAACTTCACCATCAATTTCAACCATCGTTACTTTTTCAACTTCAGGGTGAAGTAATACACGGCGCAAAACCCCGCCATCTCCTGCCCCAATAATTAAAACACGTTTGGCATTTCCATGTGTAAATAAAGGAACATGTGTCAGCATTTCTTGATAAACAAATTCATCTTTTTCAGTAATTTGTGTAACACCATCCAACAATAATACACGTCCATAAAAATCATTTTCAATAATACGAATATCTTGAAATTGTGATTGTTTATGCACCAACTCTTTATCAACACGAAAGCTTTGCTTCCATTCATCATAAAGCGTTTCATCTACCCATTGTTTAGACATTATTTCGCCTTTCCTTTTAAACATTCTTAAATACAAAAAAGCTGGACAATTTTACTTTGTCCAGCTTTTATTGATCTGTAAATATAATCGATCAATATTCAAGCTTAGAGGTTTTCTTTACCACGTCTTTGTTCATCTAAAACAATACGTTCTGGCTTAAAGAACCGTTGTAAAACAGGAATTGATGTGTATGGATCACATGCACCGCACATGAAAATATCTAAAGCAGCAAAATTACGCTCTGGCCATGTATGAATCGAGATATGACTTTCTGCCAATACGACAACACCAGATACCCCACCATTTGGAGAAAAATGGTGAAAATGACTATGCAAAATTGTTGCCCCTGCAACAATTGCAGCCTCACGCAAAACGCGATCGATTTCTTCGGGAGAATCTAGATTCGTCGCATCCCACAAATCCACAAGTAAATGTGTTCCTGCGAAACGCATACCGTCTCTAACAATAAAATAATCTTTGCGATCTTCCATTTCATGTGAAAGATCACCCAAAACCTGGTTATTTCTCGGAGATTCCGAGACCATCCCCAGTTGAGCAAGTGCGTTCATCAACGTACCCCTAAACCAGTAGATAGCCTGTTGGGCATTATGCCCCCTTGGGCCAAAAGAATTTGAAAATTAGAATATATTTTATTGTGATTTCAAAACATTCAGTTTTATTCTAGCTTCAAAGCTAAAATATTTTTTTAATCACTTTAATATATTCCATGAAATAAATGACTAATGTCATACTCGCGTTACTATATGATCCTTTATCTAATGAATCACAAGCTTTTTTTTATCATTCATGCATTTTTTTATAAAGTAACACAATTTATCCAGCTACTTTATCTCATTTTTTTTAGTATATTAATTTTTTTTTGTAAAAAAAATACATTTTTTTCTTGGCGTAAAGACCAGTTAATATTATAACCCTTAAAAATCAGATAGTAAGGACAATTTCTTATACCATATAGTTTTTACTATATGCAAAAAAGTAGGTGCATAATATATGAACACGTTTTCATTAAACAATGACTACAAACCTTCTGATGACGAAGAATTCATGAATCCTCGTCAGCAAGCATATTTCAAAGCAAAATTAGAAACCTGGCGTGATTCGATTCTTGAAAATTCAACTGAAGCCTTAAACCATCTTTCTCAAGATCGTCCTGCGGATATTGATTTGAACGATCGCGCAAGCTCAGAAACAGATCGAGCCCTAGAATTACGTACACATGACCGTGCTAGAAAATTATTATCAAAAATCGAACACGCATTACGCAAAATAGAAGAGGGAACATACGGATATTGCGAAGTTACTGGAGAACCCATCAGTTTAAAACGTTTAGAAGCACGTCCTGTTGCAACATTATCTATTGAAGCACAAGAACAGCATGAAAGAAAAGAAAAAGTATACCGAGACGATTTACCTGTAGACTAATTTTAATCTTTCTCTCTCCAAAAACCTTGTTAATAATTAACAAGGTTTTTTTATTACATATTATCTAATAATCTGACAGAGCCTAACTTCGCTGCTGTAATTAAACGACTATTTTCTTGCCATTCTGAAATTTTATTCAAAGATGCCCCATCAACAGCATTAAAATAATCAACTTCGAATCCATTCTCAGATAATTGCTGAACAGCATCTTGTAAAACTTGCGAAACGAGACCACCCTCTAATAATTTTTGATGGCTTTCTTTTAGCACTTTATATAGCAATGCTGATTTTTGTTGTTCTTCTCGTGATAAAAAACGATTTCTGGATGACTTTGCCAATCCATCTGTTTCACGAACAATCGGAACTCCAAAAATTGAAATAGGAATATTTAAATCTTCCACCATTCTACGAATAACTTGCAATTGTTGCCAATCTTTCTCTCCAAAAAAGGCCATTTGCGGTTTAACCAAAGAAAATAAACGATAAACAACCGTTGCAACACCAGAAAAATGCCCTGGTCTTTTTTCCCCTTCCCATAATAAAGCAGGACCATCAACAACAATACGTGTTGCAAAACCTTTGGGATAAATATCCCCAACCCTTGGCAACCACACTAAATCTACCTGATGCTGTTCTAATAATTTAATATCTTGATCCTCCGTTTTAGGATAACGGGCAAAATCTTCTTGTTGATCAAACTGCAATTGATTAACAAATATTGTAACAATACAATAACGAGACAATTCTTTTGCACGTTTTATCAGTGCCATATGCCCATCATGCAATGCCCCCATTGTTGGAACCAATGCAACAGAATAATCCTTAAACCCTGCTCTAGCTTGTAAAAATTCTTGTAAATTACGTGCAACAATCATTAAAAAAACCTTCACTATCAAAGAATAAAAAATAACAGATTACTCTTTTTAATATAAAATAAAAAGCAACCCTCTTTTTAATTTAATACAATTTAAAAAGTGTTTAAAAGCAACAACCCCTCTAGAATACTACTATTCTGCAAATAAAAATGATTCCCAAACAAATAAAATTATTTTACACAATAAGATACTGATTTATTCATTTAAATATTTTTAACATTTTACCTTAGGATGGTTTAATTAAAAATGTTGCGCAAACTATCCCCTTTCCTTTTATTAGGATTTTTAACGGCTTGCGGTGGCCCTTCTTCTCAACAAATTCATCCCCATTCGGGAGGAACCCTTCCACCACAACAACAGCAAAGATATTATGACGATCGCGTTCCTGATTTTGCGACCAATAATTTTGAACCGTTTGCACGACAAGAAGTTGTTGCAATCGCTTTACGGGAATGGCGTTTATTTAGCCAACCTATTGCAGATTATGATCCATTACAACATCCTGAACCTACTATTCCAGATTTCAAAGCAGAAAGAATGCCTGGATTATGGGAACGTGTTGGTGAATATTGGTGGATTGGTATGGACCCAGGCATGTCTGAAGGCAGTTATACTGGAAAGCATAATTCAAATGGCAGCGTTTTTGATTTCCGTAATGACGGACATTATGCATGGTCAGCTGCGTTTATTTCCTATGTCATGAGAATTGCCGGGGCAAATAACCGCTTCCCTTATTCCCCCAACCACTCAACTTATATTAACGCCGCAGCCTCTGGGGATTCCCCTATTTTACGCGCTCAAGACCCTGCACAATATGCCCCTAAATTAGGAGATCTTATTTGCACAGCGCGAGGTAAAAATAGAGATAGTATTCGTTTTTCTAGCCTTCCGACAGGGTATTCCTTTCCTGCACACTGTGGAATTGTTGTAGCCACCGATCAAACAGGGGAACCTTTTGGACATCAAATCGATATTATTGGTGGCAACGTGGATGATTCCGTTGCCTTAACCCATGTTCCTGTTGATACAACAGGTAAATTAGCAGCACCCGATGGAACCGTCTATGACACACGTTACCCATGGTGTGTTGTTCTAGAAGTTCTATATGATGCTGAAGCCGTAACGCATAAATAGATTATATTGGCTGAATTGCAGGAAGCTTTTCAGCCAACCACCCAGCAATATTTCCTGTTTTTCCATTATGATCTGTGGGTCCCTCAAAGCCATCTTTGACATTCACAACATCCTTAAACCCAGCATGTTGCGCAATATCTGCTGCTAGCATACTACGCTTTCCTGAACGACAAATAAAATAAAGTGTTTGCTCTGGTTTTACTCCTGCCTCAATTAACTCATTAACAAAATGCGTATTTTTTTCCCCTACATGGTTCAATATTGAAATCTTAATCAGCTCTTTACTTAACGAAGACAAATCAGGGTAACCAATATGATCCCATTCTAAAGGCGTTCGAACATCAATCAAAACCGCATTTTCATCGTTTTGTAAATCATTCCATGTTTCTACAGGTGATTTTTCACTAATCATTTTTTTATCCTCATTTAAAATACATTTATCAAATACATTAAATCGAATAATATTAAATATTATTCTTAAAATATTTTAAAGTGTACTATAATAATGACCATCACTATTCGTCAGTCAACACCCAAAGATAGTCAAGATATTATCAATCTATGGCATAATACTGTCCAAGCCACCCACCACTTTTTATCAAAACAAGATTTTAAGCTCATTCATCAAGAAGTATCTTCTTTAATACCCAAAATTCCTGTAATTTTAGCAACGAATTCCAAGAATGAAATTCTTGGTTTTATGATTCTAAGTAACAATCATATAGAAGCTTTATTTATCAAAAATACTTTAAGACGACAGGGCATTGGAAAAAAATTAATCGACCATGCATTAACGCAATACAACACCTTAACAACAACAGTGAACGAACAAAATACCCAAGCCGTTCATTTCTATAAACATATTGGTTTTCAACAAACATATCGTAAAAACCATGATCAACAAAATAGACCTTATCCCCTTTTATATTTAACTTATACCAACCCAAAACAAACAGCAGTACCTTCGTCTACAACCCCATAGAATCATATAAACGATACAGATAGTGAATCAAATAATGGAACATCCTGCACACTTGTTAATTATTGACGATGATCACGAAATTGTAGAACTTCTTTCGCAATTTTTAAAGCGCCACCATTTTGAAATTAGCTATGCTTATAATGGTGAACAAACTCGCCAAGTATGGAAAAAAAATACCTATAACCTTGTTATTCTTGATTTAATGCTACCAGGAGAAAGCGGCTTTGAAATTGCCCATTGGTTAAGACAACAAGACGATATTCCCATTATTATGCTAACTGCAATGGGGGAAGAAAGTGACCGAATTATCGGGCTAGAATTGGGGGCAGATGATTATTTATCCAAACCTTTTAATCCCAGAGAATTATTAGCCCGTATTCATTCTGTTTTACATCGATCTCAACGTAGAGCTCAATCAGATATTCACACTCAGAAAAAATCCATTCAATTTGGCGAATGGGTTTTAAATACAACCTCTCGCCAATTGTTAAATATCAACAAAACAGAAGTTCCTTTAACAGGAAAAGAATATGACCTTTTACTTGCTTTACTACAACATGCCCCTAAAGTAGTTACACGTGACCAACTTTCTGACATTTTATACGGTCATGAACTTCCCCCCACTGATCGAACAATTGATGTTACCCTCAGCCGACTGAGACGAAAATTACAAGATGACGGACGGCAATCTCAAATTATTAAAACAGTCCATAGGGGTGGATATCTAGTTGCGCTGCCTGTACGCCATGTCTAAAGTTGCTCCTAAAAAATGGCGTTTTTGGCCTTACTCTTTAGCCGCCAGAACGGGTGCGCTCCTAATTGTAGGCATTGGACTGGTTGAAGCTTGTGGATTGATGATTCATACTTTAGATCGTTTAGATTTTGACCGCATTACACAAGAACAAGAGGCCGCTAATCGAGCAACCGCAATTTATCGCGATATTTCAGAAGTCGATAGTGTCGATCGTATTGATGAAATCAATGATCTGGATCCAATACATGGTTTTACCATTTTTCTTTCTAATCAACCTGATTTACAAAAAATCTCTCCTCGCTCGCAAAAACTAGAACAAACAGTATCCCACCTTTTAACCACAGTTCTTTTCCCCCCAGAGCTTCGTCCTAAAGAAATTATCGCTGCTTCTGATCATAATAGTCATCGTAGTGCCATTGCCTTTCAACTCCCTGATGATAAAAGATGGTTAAATATTAGTTATACGCTTTCCTCACCCAATCCCTTTACATCAGCCACTTTCCCAATTGCTTTTTTTGTTATGGCAACCGCCACAGGTCTTTTAACCTTTTGGGGAGTTCGTAGACTAATTGCCCCTGTTGGTACTCTTGCTGCTGCTGCCGAACGATTAGGTCAAGATGTCAATGCCCCCCCTTTACCTGAAGTTGGCCCATTAGAAGTCACACGCGCTGCTCGTGCTTTTAATAATATGGCACGTCGAATTAATCGTTTTGTTAATGACCGCACGCAACTCTTACTCGCAATAGGGCACGATCTACGCACCCCTATTACGCGCTTAAAATTACGATCTGAATTTATCGAAGATCCGATTTTACAAGAAAAATTTATTGCTGACTTAGATGAATTAGAAGATATGATTAAAGCAACCCTTGCTTTTGGCAAGGACAGTACTCGTCATGAACCTATTGTTTCTCTAGATTTAACAAAATTATTACAAACATTAATCCATGAATTACAAGAAACACATCCTGATAAAAAAGAGGCAATTCTTTTATGTAAACCAACCCCACATCTTATAATCAAAGCACGCCCTATCAGCCTAAAAAGAGCCTTACAAAATTTAATGGAAAATGCACTCCATTACGCAGGAAATGTTTCCGTTACACTGAAAGAAGAACTATCATCTAACACTCCAGACCCTCATCATGACAAAAAAATCATTATTTTAATTGAGGATGACGGTCCTGGAATCGATGAAAGCTCATTAGATCAAGTATTTGAACCTTTTGTGCGAATGGAAACCAGCCGTAATCGAGCGACAGGAGGCACTGGACTTGGCTTATCAATCACACGCAATATTATTCACGGACAGGGTGGCGATATCACACTTATTAATCGACAACCCAATGGTTTATGTGCAAAAGTAACTTTGGTTGCATAAACAAAAATGCTTTTACATATAAATCTTGCAGATTAAAAATAAACATGGCAGAGATATATTCAATTCTTTGATTATCAGGAATAATACCTCATGCTAAACCGTCTTTATCAACGTGCTATTCAACTCGCTGGCAGTCGTTTTGCAACCATTTGGCTGGCTTGCATTGCTTTTGCAGAAGCAAGCTTTTTCCCTATTCCTCCTGATATTTTATTATGCCCTATGATTTTAGCAAAAAGGCAAAAAGCTTGGTTTTATGCAACCATATGCACCATCTTTAGTGTACTAGGCGGGCTTTTAGGCTGGATTATTGGTGCCTTTTTATTGCAATATTTGGCAATGCCAATTGTACATTTTTACCATGCAGAACAACAACTTCTCAATTTACAAGAAAAATTTAATACTTATGGAGTCTGGATTATCTTAATCAAAGGATTAACCCCTATTCCTTATAAATTTGTAACAATCGCCTCTGGTGCTGCACATTTTTCTATTATGCCTTTTATGGTCGCAAGTTTAGTAACTCGTGGAGTGCGCTTTTTCGCAGAAGCTGCATTACTCTATAAATTTGGTCCACCTATTCAAGATTTTGTAGAAAAACGTATGATTTGGGTTGCAACAGCTTTTTGCATTTTACTCATCGGTGGTGTTTTAATTTTTAAATATATTTAATTATAAAAAATGCCTATATTTATTTAAAAATATAGGCATTTTTATTAATTTTTAAGAGGTCTTTTAATCCTCATACTCTTTTGTAATGCTTTTGTATAATCTTTAATTTGTTGATCTGATAACACAAAACCAACAGCTCCATAACCAGGATGTTGAAAAGCAAGCAACGTTCCCGTAGTGTCTTTATCTTTTTGTATTGCCCACTTTGTTTGATAGGCAGGTTTTAACTTTGCCCCTTGAATATCAGGAATTGGCTTTCCATCTGCCATAGACCAATGTACTATTCCTAATACACGAATAAGATCTTCTAATTCTGTCTGAGTTAAATCAATTTTTGCTTCTGGATCATTACCGCCTGAAAACGTTAATGTTGTTTTACTACGATCATCTGAAATCTTTATATTAATATCAACACTCATTTTATTATCTATCCTAATTACTATTTTAGAAATTTATATCGATTTTGTAAATTTTATACAACAAAAACATATCATTCTTTTACGTTTCCTTGCCCTCCCCAAATCCACCAAGGATATTGCTGAGCCAACAGAGTTGCTGCATCTTTTGCCTGTTGCACTGTCTCAAACAGTCCAAAGCACGTCGCACCAGACCCACTCATACGCGATAAACGACAAAAAGGGAGTTTTTCTATTGCTTGTAAGACAGTAGTAATTTTAGGGTTTAATGAACAAGCAGGCGATTGCAAATCGTTGGTTAAATTTGATAGTTTTTGAATAAACTGACTAAAATCACTCAGATTTTCTATTAAATCTCCATATTTTGAAAATTGTGCCTTCCGGTTCCGAAAAATCTCTGCTGTGGAAACGGCTTCTCCATGATTGACCAAAACCATTCCAAATGGAGGTAACCCAGAAAGCATAGAAAGTGTTTCCCCTATTCCCTCCATCCGTTGAGCAACAGGATTTAAACAAACAGGCACGTCAGCCCCCAATTTCAATGCAATATTCGCCAAATCTTGTGCAGAAATTGTTAGCCCCCAATATCGTATTAATAACCGTAATGTTGCCGCAGCATCAGATGACCCCCCCCCAATTCCAGAAGCAACAGGCAAATTCTTTTCCAAATATAATTTTACAGGAGGCAACACTTGGTCAGTATAAGCAGCCAATTGATAAGCAGCTTTAATAATTAAATTATTTGTTAGATCTTCATGCTGTAAAGATTGAGAAAAAGGTCCTGTAATCTGCAAAGTAACCCAATCTTTTTGTTCTGTTTCAGCAGGTTCAACACGCACATAATCCCCAACATCTGGAAATACAACCAGACTATCCAATAAATGATACCCATCTTCTCTTTTACCCGTTACATGCAAATGTAAATTAATCTTTGCATATGCTTTTTCTTCCATTCTGGGAGATATCCTTTATTTTTGTTTATCTATATTAATGACTGCAATGTCTTTATTATCTTTGGCATCTTGAAGTGCTTTTAAAATCAATTCTTTTTCTTCTGGAGTAGGCGAACAAGTTAACGCCACATTCCACTGATTAATAGCCTCTTGATGTCGTCCCGTTTTCCAATATGCAACCCCCAAATGATAATTTAGCTCAGGATCTTGTGGAATAGTTTCAGAAGCCAACTCAAGTTGTTGAACCGCATCATCCAATTGATTATTAACCAACATTGCCCATCCTAAGCTATCTCGAATAGCTCCTTCATCAGGGGCAATATCAACAGCTTTTTGTAATATTTCTTGTGCTTCTTTCAGATTTTGATCTTTTAATACCCAAGAATATCCTAAGTAATTCAGTAACATCGGTTCATTAGGCGCAAAAACCAAAGCTTGTCTTAAATCTTTTTCTGCTTTATTCCACTCACCCAACTTTTCATAAGAAACTGCCCTAGCAAAAAAAGTAGGCCAAATATTACTATCCATCAATTGCGTTAGTTCTATCGCTTTACTATACGCTTCAACAGCTTCTTTATATTTTTTTTGATCAAAATATAAATCCCCCAAAGCCTGCCTCATATCAGCAGATAAAGGATATGTTTGAATAAGCGCCTTAATTTCTTTTTCAGCTTGTTGATTATGATCTAATAATGCCTCTAAACGAGCGACACGTAATTGAATAACAGTTTTTAATGGATCATTTTCAGCAATAGGAAGCAAAACTTCTTTTGCTGCGGAAAAATGTTTTTCTTGAGCCAAAATTCCAGACAGCATCATTTTGGCAGAAGATAAATTTGGATTTAATTTAAGTGCTAATCTTAAAAAAATTTGTTCAGTATGTAACGCAATTTTATTTGCTAATTTTGAATTAATATTATTATCTTGTTGCTGAGAAACAAGCTCTTGTTGTAACAACGAAGCCATTGCCAAATATACTTGTGAAATAGCTTGTTGTGTATTTTGTAAAGGGAATTTTTTTAAATTATTCTCTAAATCCTGGGTCGATACTGCTAAAAAAGGTAAATTCTTTACTAAAGAGCTCAACATTGCTTCTGCTTTACCCGCCCGATGATGGCGCACTAACCAGTTCCCATAAGTTTGAGCTAAAAGCAAATCATCACCTGGGAAATTTTTATTTGCTTTTTCAAAATAAATTCCTGCTTTTTCATCATCCTTTGATAAAGAATACATAATACCTGCATGTAAGGCATATAAAGCTGACAAAGGTTTACCTTGGCTATTTTTCACCAACATGGCTATAGCCTGGTCTTTTTTTCCCTCACCATACAAACACCATGCTTGTAATAATGGATAAGTAATCTGACTAAATACATCTATCGGAGGACGAGAAACATAACGATATGCTTCTTGCCATTGTCCTTTAAGGATCGCATCATTCGCCATGATTAAATCTGCAATTGGATCTTTCTGAGTTTTTGCCAATTGCACGGCAATATCATTTCCAGCCAAAACACTATGATAAAAAGTGATTCGACGTAAATCCTTATCCGTTGGATGCAAAGATAAAACATTGTTATAAAGACGAGATGCCACATTGCTATCATCTGTTCTTGCAGCAAATACAGCAGCTAAAAAGTCACCATATCCCCCTTTTTTATGTTCAAAAGATAAAACAGGATCAGGATCTTGCGCAATCGCAAGGGCTTTGGGGGCCAAAGGAAATTCAGCAATTATAGAAATAGATAAAAATATAGTGCATAAAAAGCGCTGACATTGCATAATGTATATATCTTCTCAATAAGCAGGATCTTTAACCAATCTCAGATTGACCGCAATCCAACATGTTTGATCATTTATCTCTTTTAAATCTTTATTCAGAATGGGGCGTTGATGAAACCCTTACGTCTTTATGTACAAATCATTTAGATAATGTAAAGTCAACTTCGCCAATTCCTGTTATAAAAACATCTTCTTCTCATAACAATTCTTTTTTAAAACATCAGAATCATTCCTTACAAGCAAAAAATATAGAAGAAATCTGCCAAGCGATTACTTCATTCAAAGACTACCCATTGCATAATACGGCAATGCACTCTGTTTTGCCAAAAGGAAATCCACATTCTCCCATTTTTATTATTGGCGAAGTTCCTGATGCAGACGAAGACCGTAGTGGTCAAATCTTTTTTGGTCAATCTGAATTCTGGCTTAATCAGATGCTAAACAGTATTCATATTTCTTTAGAAAGCTGCTTTCGTATGCCGATCATCCCGTGGCGCCCACCAGGAGGACGACAATTATCCAATAGCGAATTAATGACATGTTTACCTTTTTTATATAAAATATTGGAAATTTATAAACCACAATTTGTTTTAAGTATTGGAACATTACCTGCTCGTACCTTGACACAAACAAGTGCCCCGATCAGCCAATTACAAGGAAAATGGCATACTATTCATTTGCCACAAACCCATATTACTTTACAATTATTTCCGCTACGTCATCCTTCACAAATTCAAAGCAGCACCAAAATAAGACAAGAAACTTGGCAAGACCTATTGCGTATCCGCAAAGCATTACACGAAGCTCATATAATTCTTTCAAAATAAACCTTTGATTTATTAAAATGTCACATAAATGTGTTTATCTTTTAAAAATAAAGAACTTGATTTCTTTGATTAAACACTTAAATTAAAGCTATTATGCAAGGGATATACTCTATCTCCCCTTCAGTTGTACGGGCTTTGGTGGTCAGTGCAACTTTGTTTGCAGGTGTTTCAGTTTCTACAATCAGAGCACAAACACCGAAACAACAAGACCAATATGAAGAAGCAACCATAACAACGTCTCGTCCTTCATCGAGCGGAAATAATGGTTCGGTTCGGTTTCCTCGCCCATTAGACGCGTTGGATGCTCGGCGTATTCGCCACATATTTGACTTGCAACGTCAAGGGGACTTCACAACCGCCCAATCTGAAACGGTTCGTATTTCAGATAACTTATTGCTTGGTGATATTTTAGCCGAGCGTTATCTTAACCCTCAATTTATACCAAATGTGGGACAGCTTAGGTTATGGTTAAAAAACTTTCCTACTTATGCTGATTCTCCAAATATCATAAAAAGATTAAACAGTTTAAATCAAACAAGCACTTTAACTGTGCCTACGGATCATGCTTTACCTGTCTTAAATACAAATATTGTGCAAACTTCTTTGCCAATACCAACAGAAGCAGACCCGATCATCACCCCCTTTAAAAGAAATCCATTATTGGATAGAACCATTTACACTAGAAGCACCTTAGGTATCAAAGGGGCGAGAAGTGCTTTGCAGCTTATTCATAAAACTTCAGGAATGACGGATTTATATGCTGCACAGTTACAAGCCGAAATCGCACAACAACTCTTTTCCATAGGAGAAGATAATGAAGCACGTCATATTGCACAACAAGCTTTTTCTCTGTCCAAAGGACGGGTTGGATTGGCTGGTTATATTGCAGGCTTAATTGCTTGGAAACAAGAGGATAATGATTTAGCTTTTTACCTTTTTACCAAGGCTTCTCATGCCGATATAACCGCATCTCATATCCAAACAGGTTGCTTTTTCTGGGCAGCTCGTACCCGTTTAAAAGCGCATGACCTTCGTGGATACCAAATATGGTTACATAAGGCCGCTAATGCACCTTTAACATTTTATGGTATTTTAGCTCAAGAAATATTACAACAAGATAAGCAAAATCTATCTTCACACCTAACTGTTTCTGAAACAGCGAGCTCTGTTGATATGAATACTATTGAAGACACTCCTTTAGGGAAGCGTTTTTTTGCTTTGTTACAAGTCGGAGAAAAAGAAAGAGCAGAAATCGTTCTTCGGCAATTATGGATGCAAAGCACGCATAATTTAGCTTTATCTCGCTCTATTCAACTGGTCGCCAAAGCCGCTAATTTCGAAGCTCTTTCTGACCAATTACAAACTATTTTAGCTGAACATGATAAAACAATCAAAAACAATGTGGCTTTGCCAATTCCCAATTTAAAACCCAGACATGGATTTAAAATGAATCCTGCCCTTGTCTATGCATTAACACGATTGGAATCAAATTTTAATAGCCAGGCAATTTCTCAAAATGGAGCAATGGGATTAATGCAAATTATGCCCGTAACGGCTCAATATATTGTGAAAAAACAAGATAATGTCTCTTTAAATTATCCATCTGAACTTAAAAACGCAGCACTCAATTTAGAAATTGGGCAATTATATTTGATACATTTAGCCGCATTAACCAATAAACCAGAAGCCCATGGTGGTAATTTATTACATATGTTAGCCAGTTATAATGCTGGTCCATCGATGATTAATAAATGGCTAGAAATAGCAGATCATCAGCAAGATCCTCTATTATTTATGGAATCTATTCCATTACCTGAAACCAGACATTATGTGCATCGTGCCTTAACTTATTTATGGATTTATTCCAACGAATTAGACTTCCCTAAACCTTCATTACACTCCTTAGCCCTAAATGAATGGCCTAATTTTGATAATGAACAACAAGTTATGCAGTCCATAACCCTTCACTAAAAAACAAAGGCTTTCCTTCTTCTAAAGGAAAGCCTCTTAAAATTATTCACATTCAGTCAAATTAATTTTTAGCAACTGCCTGTCTACTGGCTTTCACCTTGGTCACCCGCCTTCCATCCATTTCAATCACTTCAAATAACCATCCTGAAAAAACGACTTTATCCCCAATCACAGGAACACGGCGTAATAATGCCAAAATTAATCCCCCTAATGTATGGTAACTTCCTTCAGCAGGCAAATCATCTAAATTAAGCTGATCCTTTACCCCATCAACCAACGTTGTTCCATCTAATAAATATTCATTCACAACACCAGATTCTAAACGAGGAGCATCCAAAGGTTGATTAACTTCCCCTACAATTGCTTTAAAAATATCAGAAACCGTTATAATTCCTTCAAAAGAACCATATTCATCCATTACAAGAACAATCCCAAGCACATCCGCTCTTAATCGTTCTAATGCATCCAAAGCCGACATACTATCTGGAACGACCAAAGGTAGTCTTAAACATGCATCAATCGATAACTCTTTCCCTTGCAAAAACATTGTCAAAACATCATTGGCTGAAATAATCCCTAAAGGATTATCAATACCCCCTTCACATACAACCAAACGTGTATGTTCTGCAGTTAATAAAACTTGTTTTAACTCTTTTGCAGAACTAGATCGATCAACCCAAACAATTTCATTCCTAGGTTTCATCAACGCACGTACAGGGCGATCAGCCAAGCGAAGAAGACGTTCTATCATATTTCGTTCTTCAACTTCTAAGATACCCGCCTGAGCACCTTCAGCAATATAAGCGCGAAGTTCTTCTTCGCTCACTGCAATGCGAACTTTTTTATGACGACGTAATAGCTTTAAAATAGCCTCTGAACATTTTCCTAAAATCCATACACCTGGTGCAGCAATTTTAGACATAATTTCAAAAGTTCTTGCTAATCGAACGGCTATTGCCTCTGGATCTTGTAAAGCTAATTGTTTGGGGACTAACTCTCCAAAAACCAACATAAAAAAAGTGATGGCTAAAACAACAATAAAAATTGATAAATCATCGGCAAAAGGACCGATAACTGGCATTTTATTTAACCATTGGCTTAACGATGCTTCGATCTTAGCTCCCCCAAAGGCCCCTTCAAAAATAGAAACAATCGTAATACCAATTTGTATCGTTGGTAAAAAACTTTGGGGATCATCCATCAATTTTATTGCACGATCTGCACCCCGAACACCTTGCCGTTGCATGGTTACTAATCGTGTTTTTCGGCTAGAAATTAATGCCAACTCCCCCATGGCGAAAATACCATTGAGAAATATTAAACATATAATAATGATAATAAAAATAATCATAAACTGTTACTAACCTGATATGAAATAGCTAAAAGAATTATATATCGTTTAGCTATATAATATAAAACAGAAATTTAATTTAAAATTTATTGATAAAACACAAATCCCTATTCCTTTATTTCACTGCTTATTGAAAATAAAGAAATAGGGATAAATGAATAAAATTAATTATAAAATAGGAAATTAGTGCTTCTTAGGTAAATCAGATAAAGCCAAATGTGGAGCAATCATATTTTCAGGCTTCAAGATTTTTTCTAGTTCATCTTCGCTTAATAATTTTTCTTCACGCACTAGTTCTAATACGCCTTTTCCACTTTCCAATGCTTTACGAGCAATTCGTGTAGCATTTTCATAACCAATATATGGATTCAAAGCCGTCACCAAACCAATAGAATGCTCAACAAGATTTTTACAATGTTCTACATTCGCAGTAATCCCATCAACGCACAGCTCTCTTAACATATTCATTGCACGAATTAATAAAACACTTGAGCTCATTGTTTTGTAAGCAATTAAAGGTTCCATGACATTTAATTGTAATTGCCCACCTTCAGCAGCCAAAGTCAAAGCCAAATCATTCCCAATAACTGTGAAGACAACTTGATTCACTGCTTCTGGAATCACAGGATTTACCTTTCCTGGCATAATAGAACTTCCAGGTTGTCTGGCAGGAAGGTTAATCTCATTAATTCCTGCTCTTGGTCCACTGGATAATAATCTTAAATCATTACAGATTTTTGATAATTTAACAGCCGTACGTTTTAACATTCCAGATAATAATACAAAAGCCCCCATATCAGAAGTTGCTTCAATTAAATCTGAAGCTGGAATTAATTTGTGCCCTGTGATTTTTGCTAAATGCTCTACTGCCAAAGCTTGATAATGTGGGTCTGCATTAATTCCTGTACCAATTGCGGTTCCCCCTAAATTAACCTCGCATAATAAGTCGGGGACCAATGCACGAATACGTTCTATATCTTCTGTTAATGTTGTTGCAAAAGCATGAAATTCTTGTCCCAATGTCATTGGAACAGCATCCTGCAATTGTGTTCTTCCCATTTTAATAACATGAACAAACTCTTCGCCTTTTTTAGCAAAAGAATCTCTCAATTTTGATAGAGAATCTAATAAAATATCATATCCTAATAACAGTCCCACACGAATTGCTGTTGGATAAGCATCATTGGTGGATTGAGCCATATTCACATCATTATTAGGATGTAAATACTGATATTCACCCTTTTTATGTCCCATTTCTTCCAAGGCAATATTCGCAATGACTTCATTGGCATTCATATTTGTTGAAGTCCCTGCACCCCCTTGAATCATATCCACTTGAAATTGGTCATGAAACTCACCTTTTATGATACGTTGGCAAGCCTTTTCAATAGCATTATATTTTTCATCTGATAAATAACCTAGTTTATGATTGGCTGCAGCAGCAGCCCACTTAACCATTGCTAGCCCATTCACTAAATGAGAAAAGTGAGATAACGGAACGCCTGTTAATTTAAAATTATTAATTGCTCTTAATGTTTGAACACCGTAATAAGCTTCACTTGGTACTTCTAATGATCCCAAAAGATCTTTTTCAGTACGAAATGTTAAATCTGACATAAGAAGTCCTTTATAAAATTATTTTTTGATACAATATTCATGGTAAGTGGAAAAAAGGAATAAGCAAGTAAAATTAAGTAATAATAAAACTACCAACTAGATGGCTCACCATCTTCGTCTTGGACAGAAATAATCGTTTGTGCTCTTAACCATTTTAATAATATCATTAAATCTTCTGAAACAGTATTAGGGTGACTAGAAATTTCAAGAAATATATATTGCTCTTTGAAAAAAAGACGCATGTCAAATTCCCATCGCTTTGGATGTTCTCTATCTTCAAATCCTAATAACCAAAATTCTTGAGATGAGTTCTCTCTGATACAACAAGGCAAAGAACAAAGATAATCGGCAATGATCTGTTGATTTTTCTGATACCATTCAACAGATTCAAAATGAATATACAATTCTGCTGACATGATATTTGCTATCCTTATTAATCCCTAAAATCATCAATGCTATACGGTTTCCTACACGCTATTTTACGCAAAATACAGAAGCAATTTTATTCGATATAAATATAACGCGTACTTATATTGTACAGCATAAAGCACCTCAAGCAATAATGATAACGCTCTGAACAATAAAATTATTCTCTAATATATAGCCAGAAATTCTTGCCAAGATAGAAGATTTAAAACGACCAGATTCTTCATTTTTGAAAAAATTAAAATATGTAATGCTTCTTCTATCGAAAAAATCACTTTCAAATATAATTTTTCTTAAAAGGACAAGGCAGTACAAACGAATAACATCAACTTGTAGCTTATTTTTCTTTAAAACACAAAAAAAACGAGCCTTCATCATTAAGGCTCGTTTCCAAAAACGATAGCAATTTAGAACGCTTAAGAGTTTTCCTTAGCCTCTTCTTTTTTTATCGTTTTCACACGACGAATAGTTGTCGCACGCTTGCTTGGTGAACTCGCTGTGATTTTTTTCATTAACCCTTCAACTTGTTCATTATATCCATATTCAGCAGGACGTTGTTTTGACAAATCAATCTCTGGTGCCATTGGCCCTTCAGTTTTGGGTCCCATCAAAGCAACTTGCGCAATATGCCAAGGGCGTTGAATTGCATCTTTTACCGCTGTTGATTCATACCCAGAATGCACCATACAATCCGCACATTTTGCGTAATTTCCTGTACCATACAAATCCCATTGCGTATCATCCATTAATTCCGCAAAAGAGGATGCATATCCTTCACCTAATAAATAACAAGGGCGTTGCCATCCAAAAACTGTTTTTAAAGGTTTTCCCCAAGGAGTACAATGATATTGCTCATTCCCAGCTAGAAAATTTAAGAATAGCGGAGATTGTGTAAAACGCCACTTATGCCCCTTACCTAAGCGGAAAATATCACGGAATAATCTCTTCGTTTTTTGACGGTTCAAAAAATGCTCTTGATCAGGTGCACGTTCATACGCATACCCAGGCGCAGTCATAATTCCATCAACACCCAAAGCCATTACTTCATCAAAAAATGCCGCCACACGATGTGGGTCTGCACCATCAAATAATGTACAGTTAATAGAGACTCTGAAACCTTTGGATTTGGCCAATTTTATTGCTGCAATTGCCCTGTCATATACGCCTTCTTGGCAAACAGAAGCATCATGCATTAATTGATCGCCATCCAAATGAATATCCCAAGAAAAGAAAGGAGATGGCTTATAATCATCAATTTTCTTTTCAAGCAATAACCCATTTGTACATAAATACACATATCGCTTACGCGCAATTAACCCTTGAATAATTTTGGGCATGTCTTTGTGCAGCAAAGGTTCCCCACCAGCCACAGCAACAACAGGTGCACCACATTCAGCATCCGCATCCAAACATTCTTGTACACTTAACCTCTGGTTTAAAATTTCAGCAGGATAATCAATTTTCCCACAACCAGAACAAGCCAAGTTACAACGCAATAATGGTTCCAACATCAAAACCAGCGGATATTTTTTTCGACCTTGTAAATGTTGTCTCACAACATAACTACCGACTCGAACCGCCTGCATCAGAGGAACAGCCATTTTTCAGCCCCCAAACCGGAAAAACCGGTATTTAAAATACAACAAATTTGATATTTAATTTATGATAAACAAAATATTACGACAAGTCGTGCATTGACCTTATTCAAAAAAAGATAATGTATTCAATAAACAAATTCAATAACACAATCTTTCGTATCAGATTTGAGGGATACAATAATGTATTTCTGTAAAAATAAGGAGGTTTTTAGAAAGAAAACATCTTCTTACCTCATTATAGTGACAATTTTGTGACATATTTTTAACATGATTTTTAAAAAATATTTAATAAAATCGTTAAATACACTGTTTATTGATTAAAGATTGGTATAATTAGAAGTTTCAATCTATTATTAAACAGTTTAAATACTATTTTATGAAATACAAATATTCTGCTGATTTGTATCTTTGTGTAACAAAACGGATGAGATAAAAGCATGGGTGAACAAACCGAAAATCCTAAGAATCAAAATCATGTTTCAGGAAATGAATCGGCTAATTTCATTAAATCTATTCCCACTTACGGACGGTTTCCTTTACTGGACCATGTTCGCCATCCAGTTGACCTTAACAATTTATCTATTGAACAACTTGAACAAGTCGCACGAGAATTGCGCGCAGAAACAATTGATGTTGTTTCAACAACAGGTGGACATTTAGGCGCGTCTTTAGGTGTTGTAGAGCTTACCGTTGCTTTACATGCTGTATTTGATACCCCAAGAGATTCTCTTATTTGGGATGTAGGGCATCAAGCCTACCCTCATAAAATTCTTACAGGACGTAGAGAGCTTATACGCACATTACGCCAACCAGGAGGCTTATCTGGTTTTACCAAACGTTCAGAAAGCGTTTATGATCCTTTTGGTGCTGCACATTCATCCACATCCATTTCTGCGGCTTTAGGTATTGCTGTTGCCAATCATTATAAAGCCAAGCATGATCCCAGTTACCAAGAGCGTAATGCCATTGCCGTTATTGGTGATGGTTCCATTACTGCTGGAATGGCCTATGAAGCCATGAATAATGCTGCTGTTGCAGGACCTGGGGCAGAAAAATTAATCGTTATTTTAAACGATAATGAAATGTCTATTGCCCAACCCGTTGGATCAATGTCGGTTTATTTATCTCAACTTTTATCCTCTCGACATTTCTTAGGATTACGTGATCTTGCAGCTAGAATGGCCAAAAGACTACCAGAAAGCATTGAAAAAAGAGCAAAAAGAGCAGAAGAATATGCACGTTCCATGATGACCGGTGGAACCTTATTTGAAGAGTTGGGTTTTTATTATGTTGGGCCTATTGATGGTCATAATTTACAACAGCTTGTTCCAGTTTTACGGAATCTACGCGATGCAGAACATGTTGGGCCTGTTTTACTGCATATCGTCACGCAAAAGGGATATGGATATAAACCAGCGGAAAGTTCTGGGGACAAATATCATGCTGTCTCTAAATTCAACGTTATTACTGGCGAACAAACTAAAGCACCTCCAGGGCCACCTTCCTATACTTCTGTCTTTAGCAAAGAATTATTAAAATGCGCAGAAAAAGACGAACAAATCGTTGCCATTACCGCAGCGATGCCTTCTGGTACAGGCTTAGATAAATTTCAAGAAAAATTCCCAGACCGCTATTTTGATGTTGGGATTGCAGAACAACATGCAGTGACCTTTGCAGCAGGATTAGCAACAGAAGGTATCCGACCATTCTGTGCCATTTATTCTACTTTTCTTCAACGTGCATATGATCAAGTGATGCATGATGTGGTTTTACAAAAATTACCTGTTCGCTTTGTTATTGATCGTGCTGGACTGGTTGGTGCAGATGGTGCAACACACGCAGGTACCTATGATATTGCTTACCTAGGTTGCTTACCCGATATCGTTTTAATGGCACCTAGCGACGAAATTGAATTAATGCATATGACGGCAACGGCGGCTGTTTTTGATGAAGGTCCGATTGCATTTCGATTCCCACGAGGCCCTGGGTTTGGATTACAATTACCCAGTCAGGCTGAAATTATTGAAATTGGTAAAGGACGTATCATTCAAGAAATGGGCAGCCAAACAGGAAAAGAAAAAGGTGGAATCGCTATTCTATCTTTTGGTCCCCGCCTAGCTGAATGTTTAAAAGCTGCTGAAACACTCACAGAACAAGGATATTCCCCAACCATTGTTGATGCACGTTTTGCCAAACCTTTAGATACAGATCTCATTAATCAAATCGCTCGCAATCATAAAGTCGTAATAACGATTGAAGAGGGCTCTCGTGGTGGTTTTGGTGCCTATGTAATGGAGCATTTAGCTAATAATGGTTTATTAGATCAAATCCGTTTTAGACCAATGGTTATTCCAGATTATTTTATTAACCACAATACACAGACAGCACAATATGCCGAGGCTGGCTTAGATGCCGCATCAATTGTAAAAACAGCATTAAAAGCTGTAGGGGGTTGATTATCAACCCTCTTAAGATAATATCAACTTTATATATAAAAGTTTAAATAGAGTATAATAACAATGAAATTACAACATATCTTTCTTTTGTGTGGTTTTACAGCCTTTACATGTTTGGTCACACAAGCCCAAGCACAACCCCAGCAAGAACAACCGGCTGCTCATACATCCGAAGTGGATGTACAAAGTGCTTCTAAAGAACCTGTTGTAAAACTTTACCAAGCATTAAGTGCTATTCAGAAAAATTCTCATATTTCACAAGAACAGCATTCTACAATACTTAATCAAGCTTTAGATAGCTGTTATGATTTTCCTACAATTATTGAAAAAACAGTAGGATATCGATATAATTCTTTCACCCCACAAGAAAAAGAAACTGTTTTAGCAGCTTTTAAACGTTACACTGTTGCCAGATATCTTTCTAGTTTTGCTAATGATACAGATGCAAAATTTAAAATTTCACCAAATGTAAAAACAACAAACTCCGCAGATAAACAAATTATCAGTACCACCATCGATTCAGGAAGTGATACAACCAAAATTAACTATATTGTTCACAAAACAGCTAATGGATGGCAAATTATTGATGTGTTGTTAAATGGCAATATCAGCCAGACTGCTGTTCAACACGGGGATTTTAGCTCTACTTTGGCACAAGGTGGCAGCCAAGCTCTGGTTGAAATGTTAAATAAAAAAACACAATCTTTTAATACAAATAAATAGCACTTTTAAACCCTATGCTTTCTTCTTTGTTTAAACTATCCAAATCCAATAAACTATTATTAGGTTGTGCTGCTTTAGGATGTGTGCAAGCGGGAATTGGTTCTCTGTTAGTTCATTTTTTTAAAAAAAATAAAAAAATGGACAATGATCCCGCGAGCATATTACCAACAGTAACGGTTTTTAAGCCTTTGTCTGGTAAAGAGCCTTTACTCTTTGAGGCTTTACAAAGTTTTTGTGAACAAGATTACCCAAACTTACAAATTATCTTTGGCTTACATCATCATAAAGACCCAGCACTGGATATTGTAAAGGCAATACAAAGACACTATCCCAATTTAGATATAAATATTGTAATTAATCCTAATATTTACGGATGTAATCGCAAAGTTTCCAATCTAATCAATATGCTTCCTGTTGCAAAACATGAGGTTTTTCTGATATCAGACTCAGATATCCATGCACCAAACAAAAACTATTTAAGGGAAGTCATTGCTGAATTACAACAACCGAATGTCGGTTTAGTAACATCATTATATAGTGGATTGCCTTCTTTTTCATCACGTATACAACATATGGCAAGTGCCCATATTAATTATAATTTTCTGCCCGGTGTGCTTTTATCTCGATATTTGGGACGTCAAGATTGCCTTGGGGCTGCCATTGCTATTAAACGAGATTTACTAATGAAAGTGGGTGGATTTGAAAGTTTAGTCAATCATGTTGCCGATGACGCAATTTTAGGACGTAAAGTCAAAGCGCAACATCTTGATATTGCTCTTGCACCCAATATTGTTAAAACAACCATCACTGAAAAAGATTTATTTTCATTATATGAACATGAATTACGTTGGAATCGAACAACATTTACTTTAGAACCCGTTGGTTTTACACTTTCTTTTTTACAACTCCCCTTATTTTGGGCTTCTCTTGCTATTCTTTTTAACCCTTTAACATGGTTTTCTTGGATATTTTTTATCTTATGTTGGGGATTTAAGGCACTATGCTGTGCCTTAATTAATAAAAAAATACAATATCAATCTTTTCCTACAGTAACACTACTTCCATATAGAGATTGGTTTTCTGCACTCGTGATGTTTAATAGCTTTTTGGGCACGAATGTCACATGGCGTGGACAAAAAATGACAATAAAAAGACATCCAGAGTTTCAAACAACACCATATGATGGTATATAACCTGATCAATTTATTATATTTAAAATCACACCCTTCCAATTTGGATCATAAAATCAAAGGATAACTGCTATCATGATGAAAACGCTATTTCTGCAACCCCCCTCTTTTGAAGGTTTTGATGGTGGTGCTGGTTCTCGTTATCAAGCAAAACGTGAAATCAAATCTTTCTGGTACCCAACTTGGCTAGCTCAACCTGCTGCTTTAATTCCAAATAGTCGCCTTATTGATGCGCCTCCTGCCAAAATAGGAATGGAACCTATTTTAGCGGACGTTAAAAATCGTGATTTAGTCATCATGCATACATCAACCCCATCTTTTGCCTCTGATATTAAAGTTGCAAAAATGCTTAAAGATGCAAATCCATCTGTTAAAATTGGAATGGTTGGTGCAAAAGTAGCTGTTCAACCTCAAGAAAGCCTTGAAAAAAGTGATGTAATTGATTTTGTTGCTCGCAATGAATTTGACTTTACTATCAAAGACGTTGCTGAAGGCATCGACTTTAAAAATATTGATGGCATCTCCTATCGCGATGCAAATGGACAAATCGTTCATAATAAAGATCGTGCAATTATTCAGGACATGGACTCTCTCCCCTTTGTTACCGAGGTATATAAAAGAGACCTTCGTATCGAAGATTACTTTATTGGTTATTTAAAACACCCTTATCTTTCAATCTACACAGGACGTGGATGTAAATCTCACTGCACATTCTGTTTATGGCCTCAAACTGTTGGTGGTCACAAATATCGTACTCGTAGTCCAGAACATGTTGCAGCTGAAATCAGACTTGCTCAACAATATTTTCCACAAGTTCAAGAATATTTCTTTGACGATGATACGTTTACTGATGATTTACCTCGTGCAGAAGCCATTGCTAAAGAATTAGGAAAATTAGGGGTTACATGGTCTTGTAATGCCAAAGCTAATGTTCCTCGCAGCACATTAAAAGTATTGCGTGATAACGGATTGCGTCTCTTATTAGTCGGTTATGAAAGTGGTAATCAACAAATTCTTCATAATATCAAAAAAGGAATGCGTGTTGAAGTTGCTCGTGAATTTACAAAGAATTGTCATGAATTAGGGATCAAAATTCACGGAACCTTTATTCTTGGTCTGCCTGGTGAAACCAAAGAAACCATTCAAGAAACGATTAAATTTGCAACAGAAATTAATCCACATACATTGCAAGTTTCTTTGGCTGCACCTTATCCAGGAACTTTCTTGTATAAACAAGCAATGGAAAATGGTTGGTTAGATAAAGATCATGCTGAATTAATTGACGAGAATGGTGTTCAAATTGCACCTCTGCATTATCCTCATTTATCTCATACAGAAATCTTTGATAGCGTAGAAACCTTCTATAAAAAATTCTATTTCCGTGCACCAAAAATTGCATCAATTGTTGGGGAAATGATTACCAGCCCACAAATGATGAAGCGTCGTTTACGTGAAGGGGTTGAGTTCTTTCAATTCCTACGTGACAGACACTCTTAATTTTTAAAGCGACCCAAAGGAATTTTGTGACTAAACAAGTTTTAATCTCGGCTGATGATTTCGGACTATCAGTCGAGGTCAATGAAGCGATCGAAATTGCACATCGTCAAGGCGTATTAAGTACAGCCAATTTGATGATTGCTGGAGCCGCGGCACAAGATGCCATCCAACGAGCAAAAAGATTACCCAATCTAAAAGTTGGATTACATCTTGTCGTCATTGAAGGCCCTTCCATCCTTCCACATTCCGAAATTCCTTTATTGGTAGACAAAAATAATCTTTTCCCCTCAGAACAATTGCGAATGGGAATAGATTATTTCTTCAAAAAATCAATACAAAACCAACTACGAAAAGAAATCACAGCTCAATTACAAGCCTTTATCAAAACTGGGCTTTCTTTAGACCATGTTGATGTACATAAACATATGCATCTCCACCCCAGTGTAGCCAAAATGCTCATTGAGATTAGTAAAGAATTTAATGTTTATAACATTCGCGTTCCACATGAATGTGTAAAAACACTCATGACAGTGGATCAAACCAATTACAAAGACAATATTGCGCATCTCTTAGTTCAATATTGGACTAATTTGCTTAAATATCAGCTAAAACGTGCCAATATACGCTATCTTGATTGGTGCTTTGGATTATCTTGGTGTGGGCACATGACTTTTGAAAAAATTTCAAAATTACTGGCCAATCTCCCTAACGGACGTTCTGAAATCTTTTTCCATCCTGCCATTAGCCATTCTGGATTATACCATAATCTAATGCCTGATTATGAACCTACCAAAGAATTAGAAACATTATGTCATCCAGACTTTTCTAAAATTCTAAAAGAAAATAACATTACCCCAATTACTTGGGATAATGTTCGTTAACAAAAGCTATGGTTTATAAAGCAGATTCAATCCATGCTTTTAACTTTTCTTTTGGTAAAGCACCCACTTTTGTTGCCACTGGAACCCCATCTTTAAATAAAATCATTGTTGGAATTCCTCTGACACCAAAATCTGTTGGTGCTTTAGAGCTTTCTTCAACATTCACTTTGGCAATCGTTAATTGGTCTCCCATTTCTTTGGCGAGTTCTTCTAATACTGGTGCAACCATTTTACAAGGACCACACCACTCTGCCCAAAAATCAACGAGTACAGGTTTTGAAGACTTTAATACATCTGTTTCAAATGTTTCATCTGTAACTGCTTTTGTAAATTCACCCATATTTAATTCCTTTGTAATCAATCACATAAAAATTCATTAATCTATACATAATACCGATTATTTCGAAATCAAGAAACATTATCTTTTGGATTGGGTATATAATCTGTTAATAAATATTCAGGTAAAAACATTATATTTACGGCATCAGTCCAAACAATCAATGTTTTTATTTGATGTTGAGGATACAGTAATTTTAATAAGGCCCAATAAGCTGCCATCTGTTTTAGATAAATAACGGGCACGTCTTTAGGATCTTGTGGAATTTTACGGCCTGACTTGAAATCACATAATAAAATTTGGTCATCTAAAATACGCATACGATCAATTTGACCTGTAATCACAACACCATTAACCGTCCCAACCAAAGGCTGTTCAACCAAACTTTCTCGATCAAACAATGTCTTTAATAAAGGATGCGCTATCACGTGTAAAACTTGCTTTACAAGTTGATTAATCTCCTTAAGAGAAAATTGGTTTTCTAATGGTTTTAGCCATTGTTTTGCAATCATTGAACGCTGATCCTCCGGACAATCAGGTAAATATTGCAAAAGCTGATGCACCAAGCGCCCACGATACAAAGGATCTCTTTTTACTTTAGTTTCTAAAGGGGAAATAACCAAAGGTACATCCCCAAGCTCTATCCCTTCTGGACGACTAGGAGCCAAATAAGATGCTGGTAATTTTTCTGAAGCCAAAGGTTTCGCAACCCACCCATTCTCTTGCCCCATCCATTCAGGCAAAGTTACAGACGTAGATTTATTTGGTAATTTAGGATCAGGTTTTATTTTACTATTCTTTAACAAATTCGCTTTTTGCTCAATCCATAGATGCTCCCCTTCCCATCCCCCAGGGAAATCTCGAGAATGCGCATTTAAATCCCGCAAAGCTGCAACACTATGTTTATACCAATTCCCTATAGGTAAATCGTCTAACCCTTTATGCTCACCTGTTGATTTCTGCCAACCACAAATTAATAACCACTCACTGGCTCGCGTTAACGCCACATAAAGTAAGCGATTACTTTCTGCTTCATCACTTTGTTTTTTTCCATCTTTATCCAATTGACTTTCAGCAATATCAAACTGCTTTTGTGGGATATATAATGGCACGGTCAACTCTAAAGAAGGATCCTTTTTCCAAATAAGCACTTTGTCTGATTGGAATCCTCCTTGTTTTGATGCTGAATTCATCGTGTCAGGTAAAATCACCAAACGCCCTTGTAATCCTTTGGCGCCATGCACCGTCATAATCCGCACCATATCCACAGAAGATTCAGATTCGTTTTTAATCATGCGTTCAGATTGCTTTAACCAATATAAAAACCCCTGCAAAGAAGGTGTGTGCAACGTTTCATATTGTAAAGCCTGAGAAAGTAATTCATCAATAGCCTCAATTGCTTCACCACCCAGACGTGCAAGTAATCTTGTACGCCCTTGATGTTCTCCTAAAATCTCGACTAACAACGCATAAGGCGTTACATAATCAATGCGTAAGAACAAACTAGACAACATTTTCCATGCTGCTGTCCAATCAGGTCTTTCTTTGTGTCGAATAAACAAAGCCCCCCACAAACTTTGACCATTTTTCCTTGGTGCAGCAAGCTCCATCAAACTTTCTTCGTTCAAACCACATAAGGGAGATTTTAATACACAAGCAAGCGACAAATCGTCTTGAGGCAACAACAAAACTTCACATAAAACTAATAAATCTTGAACGGCCAATTGATCCAACAATTGTGTTTTAACCAAATTCGCCAAAGGAATATTTTTCGATTTTAATGCACGAATCAATGCTTTCGAAAAAACAGAGCGCTTACGAATTAAGATTAAAATATCTCCAGCTTGAATAGGCTTACCACCATAAGGAGGTACTTGCCCAATTTGTTTAAAAATCCAATCGGCTAAGGTTTCCGCTAGAATAAGCTCTGCACTTTGATGTTTTTGATTTTCTTTTAGAGGTTGCCATAAAGCCATTTCCTCTTCTTTATCCAAAGCATCAATACGCGTTAATGGCCAAATATCAACACGTCCAGGCGCTTCTATTCTTGCTGAACGATGTGCAGGAAACTGATTTTCTGCTCCACTACCTGATAATCCTTTCAAATCTTGTTTAGGGTCAAAGACATGGTCTACAAAATCTAAAATAATTTGACTGGATCGGAAGGAGACACGTAATTGAGGGTCTTCCCACAATTGATCCGCCTCTAAGACAGTACGCTTAAATATCTTCTGCCAATGTAAAAATTCTTGAGGTTTTGCCCCTTGGAAAGAATAAATAGACTGCTTGTAATCCCCCACAGCAAAGATCGTTCTGGGATGGGGTTGATCCTCATCACGACCTATACCAGAGAAAAATTCTGTGGATAAATCAGCAGCAATCTGCCATTGTTCGGCAGAGTTATCTTGCACTTCATCCAACAAGATATGATCCAACCCACCATCAAGTTTATATAAAACCCAAGCAGAACCAGGATCATCCAACAAAGTCAATGTATACGCAATAAGGTCATTATAATAAAGTGCGCCTTGATTACGTTTAATCTCTTGGTAACGTTTCCAAATCGGTGCAAAAACATTCATTAATGCCAATGTATATTCATAAACCGTATAAATATTTAATCGACCAATCACATCCAAAACATATTGCCCTTGCTCCACAAGATAAGATGCAATATCAGGATTATCTGTCTTATTTCCTTTAATCGATTTTAATTCATTTTTTTGCGTCAAAAAGCAACCAGTAAAAAGTTCCCATGTCTCAATCCGTTGCTCTGTGGGATAGGAAAGCCATTGCAATATAGCCTCCCCTATATCTCTTAACTTCTTAGAATTTGCCTCAAGTGCTTGCTGTAAATACGCTTTAAACTCTGTTTCATCTCGCCATTCTTGACAAACAGACTGTAAATATTCCTCTCTACTCGAACAAGATAATTGTAATAACTGACGTAAATATAAAGAAAAACTACCCTCTTCTATTAATTGAAAAACAGGTGGTAAAAAACGTTGATTTTGTTGTAACTCTTGTAAAATTTCTAGGAAATTCTGACTGCTTACAATGGGGCTTAAAAGTTGAATATCTTTTTCCGAAGCAAGATGAATTTTTTCATCAAACGCGCGTTTAAACGCAAGAATATTATCCCCTTCCTCAATAATTTTAAATTGAGGACTAATTGAGGCTTCCAAAGGAAAACGCTGTAAGATCGATTGGCAAAAAGCATGATTGGTTTCAATCCGCATACCCCCAGGCAGATCTAGCACTTGAGCAAATAAAGCACGCGCAGCTTTACGCATTGCTTCGTCTGGCTCAATCTCCAAATCCTGTAAAGCTTGATCAAGTTCTTGTTCTGAATATCCCACCCACTCACTAAGTTTACGCTGCAAACGAATAGCCATTTCTGCAGCCGCAGCTTTGGAGTAGGTTAAACATTGGATTTTTTGTGGATGTGTTCCTGGCTGTAAAGTGCCGTCTCGTCCTTTTCGGGGCAGCATCAAACGCAATAAACGATCAACCAATAACTTTGTTTTACCACTCCCCGCAGAAGCAGACACAAAGACCGAAATTGTCGGTGTTGATGCCAATCGTTGTTGAGCATTCGCTTCATCAACGGGGGTATTCATTAGGAGCTCTAACTGCATCATTCTTCCCCTGCCATGCTGCTCCACTCCAATACTCTTGCCAAATGTGCATAATCTCCAAATCTTGGAATGCCACTGCTTGCAGACTTATCAAATAAATAAGGACGAGGACGCGATAAATAAGGCTGTTTGGGATCGTTATATTGTTTAATCAAACGAATCAAAGAGTCCCAGTAAAGTTGAGATAAAAAGTAAACCTCATTTTCCATAGTAACTTCAGAGGCTTTCTTGGCAATTTTAATTTGCTCATCATTATCCAATCCCCCTTTAAGCTTCCAATAATAAAGCTGCATAATAATTCTGTTAGAAAGATTTTGACCAAAAGCCCCACGATAAATCATCGCTGCTTCTAAAGGGAGTTGAGGGGAAGAACCATTTTTAACACTGATAATAGACGGTGATTGACCTGTTTTATAATCAAAGATTTCAATCGTTCCATCGTAATTAAAATCAATACGATCCGCAATGCCACGCAAGGTAAAAGGAATCCCTGCTTCTTGTGAGAACTCATAAGAACCCGAGATTTCAGAATAAACACGACCAAAATTCTTTTGGTTTCGTCTGGCTTGTTCCTCTACATAGACCCATTGTGCAATTTTCAACACTCTGGATCGCCACCATTCCCGCATAGAGGGGATAATATCTCGCCTTTCCTCTAACGCCTGAAGCATACAGTCTTTGACAATTTGTTCATCCCAGCCAACTTGCTGATAGGCTTTTTTTAACCCTTCATGAACGACATTCCCAAAAATACTGGCAGAACGATCTTCTTCTAACCCTACAATTTTTCTGAGTTTTAAAATCCGTTTCGCATAAATCTCATAAGGATCTTTTAACCAATATTCGACATCGGTAATCGAAATCGTTTTAGGTCGCCATTTCAACGGAGGTGTTGGACGTGGTGCAGCAACAGGTTGTGCAGCTCCCTTTGGTTGATCAAGCAATTTTGCCCATTGAAGGGCTGGATGGGTAGAAATGCTGCCTTGTCGTCCTTTTAACCATGCTTTTAATCGCGTAATCCAACGCGACGGCACAACAGGGGCGTTATCCCTTTGTAAAGGCACAGACAAAACAATTTCTGGAACCGAGCAACAAATTAACATAAAATCATAAGCTGAACGACCAACCTCTGCATCTGGCAAAGGAATACCTATTTTACTGCGCATTGGTCGACTGATCCAAGGGCCAGAATCAATCACAGGGGGCCATACCCCCTCGGATAATCCCCCTAAAATAACCATATCCACAACTTGCAAGCGTGCTTCGATCAATCCCCAAATATAAACTCTCGGGTGAAGTTCTTTATCTTTACGTCCTCGTAAAACACGACGCGTATGTACAATCATACCTGTATAAGATGCATTTAGAATTCCTTCGAATTCTTGCAAGGTAATATCTGTTAAAATTTGTGCTTCAGCAATTAAATTACGTAAATGTTCAGCCAAAGCATTTCCTTCTTCGGCTGTCCATAATATTTCTTCACCTGCTTGCTCGCTATTTGAGGTCAAAGATTCAACCACTTCAACCAGTGCAATAGCCCATTGATCCAAAGAACGTTTATAATCTCCCTCTAGTAAAGGAGCGATAAGTTTTTCAAGTAAGTGTATGAGATTAAGAATTTCATAAGCATGCGCTATAAATTGTGCTGATTGCTCACCCAAATGTTCTGGGTGCGTTAACTCTAGCTCTGCTATTCTTTGACGAGTGGCATATTCAATTGTTTCCAAGCCTGAAGCTGCAAATTGTCGTAAAATATTCACCTCTAATAAACGTGTATATTCACGGCAAGTTCTATGTGAATACCCGCAACACACAAAAGGATGTTTTAATAAAGCAAGCAAAGAAATAGGGGTAAATTTCTCTATACATGCCCGCACCACCAAGCTTAGTAAAATTGCCGCAGGTGTTTTATATAAAGGCTCCCCCGCACTATCATCTGCGATAATCCCCCACCGCCCTAACTCTAGGGCAACGCGCATGGCCAGATTACGATCAGGCGTTACCAAAGCCACCCTTTTTTCAGGTTGTTCCAACGCATCACGGATCATTAATGCAATAGAAACTGCTTCTTGTTGTTGATCGGTGGGTTCAGATAAATAACAATCAGGCAAAGTAACCGAATCTTGTCCTATGAGCCACTGATCGAGTAATTCCGCAGGCAATAAGGTTTGTTGAAAAGCCTCCACTCGTTCATGTGGCACAAGAGGCTTTTCTTCTTGCCAATATTGAAGTGCTGACCGTTGAATCCCCAATGCTATAAACATCTTTGCCATTTCAGCATAAGGATGTGTCAGCGCCAAATTATTCCAAATATCTTCAGGCAAGTCCTCTTGTATACCCGTAAAAATCAATTTTCCATTAGGAAGATTCATAATGGCGGCAAGCAGCTCCACCACCGCAGGACGTGCATCAATAAATCCAACTGCCCATATCGGTGCTAATGATCCAAATTCTTGCCAATATTTTGCTTGTATACGCAACAATGCCACTTTTCGAGCAACAGGATTCATTACTTGATTATCAAGCAACCATTGCGGCCAAATTTCTGTAATAATACTTAAAAATTGCAGGATATTTTGCCAATGTTGTGCATATTCTCCCTCAACCGCGTTTGGTAATGCATCCTTTAAAGAACAATCTGCCCATTCTGCCTCATCCATTAATTCCGCCAAAGAACATGCCAGCTTCCATATTTCACCCGCTTGTTCTTTATGTTCCAAAGACTGATCCATTTTCATAATCAACTTGGTTAAGACTGAATTACGTAAAATAGGATCAACGGCTGGGGACAATGCAAAAGCATGATCCCCTTTTAAAATCAATGCAGATTCATCAATGGCTCCAATAGATATAATCCGAGGCAATAAAATAGGTTTACCTTTGGTAACTCTTAAAAAAGTATCAATTAAAGCTTTGACCGTTCTTTGATTAGGAACAAGAATCATGCCTTGACGGATCATATCAGATTGATTTTGTGCCTCATTCATCCACCGTTTTGCCAATATTTCTAAAAAAGGCATGTTAAACGGTATAGAAATTACATTCATACCGTCACCTTAAAATTTGATATAAACACCAGTAACTTAATCAAACTAATAAAAATGATAAACGATCTGACCAACCTATTAATTTTGCTTGTCGCATTGTCTCTGATTGAATAGAAAGATGAATTTGCAAACTATTCTCTGGCATCAAAGAGCCCAATCGTTCAGGCCACTCTACTACAGTAACATTTTCTTGAGCATCCTCCCAATCAAGTTCTATTAAATCATCCTCATTATTTAAGCGCCACAAATCATAATGATATAAAGAAAAATCAGGTGTGTCATATTGCTGTACTAATGTAAAAGAAGGGCTGGGAACTTCCATCTGAGGGTCTCGACAAACTGCTCTTAATAAAGCTTTTACCAAGGATGTCTTTCCTGCACCTAAAGAACCAAAGAGTAGGATAGAATCTTGTTTTCGAATATGATTTGCAATTTGTTGAGCTAAAACTTGTGTTGCAAGCAAATTAGGCAAATTCAATATTATACCTGCCAATTAACTTTTCCTTTAACTAATCTGGCATTATAATAACAGGTCTTTCTTCTATAACAAGAGTATCTCTATTATGTAACAGCCATATTCCGAACAATCTTTCAGATAAAAAACCAAAAATTCTTTTTTGATAATCATTATATGATAAAAAAAACTTCTTTTCAGATAATGGTAATAAAATACCAAAAAGCCACTCACAATATTTATGTAATATCTCTTTTTTAGCAACAAACATATTATAAGTATAAAGAAAATTAAAATTCTCTAAAGCAAACCTATATGCATCCATATATTCTGGATATTTTTTTTTAATTTGCTGCTCAACTAAAAAAAATCTTCTATTTTATGACATTTCCTGTAATTAAGTAAGATATTGTCAATATATGCCTTTTCTGAAACAATAATATCTACTTTATTTGCATGCAAATCAAAATCAGAAACTGATCCTATTTCTTTTTTTTCAATTAATGTAGGCTCACCATCTATTTCATCTTGAACAAAAAGATTGATTCCATCTGTTTTTTTAGAAAAAAATCTTTTATAATGAGCTAAACCAATAATATCAGATTCTTGATCATTTTTCCAAATCCAATAAAGAGCAGTTAACTCAGAAAAACAATAATTTAAATGGGATATATTATCACCTGTATCATCTCCTATATAGCTTAAATTATCTTTACTTTGTTTTTTTCCACAAACAATTGGTATGAAAAATTTTTCATGGGGAGGATGAAATTTTTTATGAGTTGCAACGTATATACTAATTTTATTTTTCATAATTAAATTCTCATTTATTTAAAAAAGTAATTTTATTATACTTAAAACTGTTCAGTTTGATACAAATAAATATCTAGTTAAAATTAAAATAATACCCACCATTAATTTCGTATACGAGGTTAACCCCTTACTATACAAAAACAAATAAAAGAAGTTTTGTAATGACAAAATCATCCATCTCTACTGATGTTGCCATTATTGGCGCAGGTCCTACAGGATTATTTGCTGCATTTGAATGTAGCATGTTAAAAATGACTTGCGTTTTAATTGATACGTTGGAACATGTAGGCGGACAATGTTCAGCTTTATACCCAGAAAAACCAATATACGATATTCCTGCACATCCTGCTATTACCGCACAATCTTTAATTGATTCTCTCGAAAAGCAAATTGAACCCTTTTCTGTTCCACGTCTCCTTTCAAAAACGGTAATAACCTTAAAAGGTGAAAAAGGGGATTTTACTTTAATTACGCACAAAGGCGATGAAATCCACGCCAAAGCGATTATTATTGCTGCAGGTGCTGGCTCATTTGGTCCTAATCGTCCGCCTTTAGAAAATATCGAGCAATTTGAAAAGGCTGGTAATGTTCATTATTATGTTCGATATAGTGATCAATTTATTGGTCAAAACATCATCATTGCAGGTGGTGGAGATTCTGCGGTAGATTGGGCCTTAGCCCTCAAAGATAAAGCAAATTCTATTTCCCTCATCCATCGCAGAGATCGTTTTCGTGCTGCCCCAGAAAGTCTATGCCGCTTAGACCAAGCGATTGCAGAGCAAAAAATAAAAAAACTGGTTCCTTATCAACTTCACCAATTACATGGAGAGCATGGTCGTTTAACCCAAGTCGATGTCATTTCTCTGGATGGTGAAGTGCAACAATTGAAAGCAGATCACCTTTTAGCTTTCTTTGGTCTAACAACTGATCTTGGTCCTGTTCAATCTTGGGGGATTGAGACCAACCAAGGACGTATTCCTGTTCATCAAGCAACATTACAAACCAATAAAGAAGGCATTTATGCCATTGGCGATATTGCACAATATCCTGGAAAATTAAAATTGATCCTTCAAGGATTCAGCGAATGTGCAATGGCTGCACATGCTGCGCATGCTGTTGTTTATCCAGACATGGCTCTTCATTTTGAACATTCCACCACTCAAGGGATTCCTGGCCAATAATTTATATCAAGGGCGTTTTGCATGTCACAACCATATCCTTTTGTTGATCCTTCTTTATTTACAACACATGCAGGGGCTGAACTTCATATTGATCTTTCTGCGATTGTTCAAAATTATCTTTATTTACAAAAAAAGGTTGCACACACACAATGTGGAGCCGTTGTTAAAGCAGATGCCTATTCTTTAGGAATGCTTCCTGTTGCCCAGGCCTTGGCCAAAGCAGGATGTAAAGAGTTTTTTGTTGCCCATCTTGATGAGGGAATTGCTCTCAGAAGTGTTTTAGGCAAAGAATATCTTATTTATGTCTTGCACGGTCTTCCCCCTCAAACAGAAGCCCTTTTCCTTGAGCATCATCTTATCCCAATCTTAAACGATATTCAGCAATTAAAAAGATGGACCTCTTTATGCAAAGATCATCAAAAATCTTATGCTGCTGGCATACAATTTGATTCAGGCATGTCAAGATTTGGGATCGGTCAAGATGAGTTAAACGAATTACAGCATATTGATTGGGATGTATTTCAACCAACATTGGTTATGAGTCACTTGGCCTGTGCCGACACTCCTAATCATCCAGCCAATCAACATCAGCTTCAACAGTTTCTTACGTTAAAGCACCTAATTCCTAGTTGTCGTGCCAGTCTTGCAGCATCCAGCGGTATTTTCTTAGGCAATGATTGGCATTTTGATGTCGTTAGACCTGGCGTTGCACTTTATGGTGGCAACCCAACGCCCAACCAACCAAATCCTATGCAAAACGTCATTTCTCTGCAAGGAAAAATCATTCAAATACGCCATGTTCCTCAAGGTGTATTTATTGGGTATGGAGCAACCTTTACAACGCCAAAAGCAATGCGACTAGCCTTAGTTTCTATTGGCTATGCAGATGGTTTTTTTCGAGCGTTCAGCAATAAAATATCTGCTACCAGCCCCAACTTTCCAGATATTCCTCTTGCTTTACTCGGTCGTGTTTCAATGGATTCTTTATGTATCGATATTACAGACTTACCAGAATCTGCTATACAAGTAGGAAGCAAAATTGAAATGATTGGTAATCATTGTCCTGTTGATACACTTGCCCAACATGCCAATACAATTGGATATGAAATTTTAACATCCTTAGGCAATCGATATTATCGCATCTATAAATAATCTTATATTGTATAAAAATAAAAATTATTCATGTTCAATACTATAAGCCAATTGTCTAACTAAATCTTTTGCTTCTATTCTTTGAATTTCAGCAACATTCGTTCCTGCCCAAAAGGCCTCATATTTACTTTCTTTTGTAATTTTACATAATTCTTTGGTAAAATAATAAGCATAAGGGTATGAAGGCACAGGCGGACGGCCAGGAAAATCAATATAAAGATGCCAATTATTTATTAACCCTCTTGCTGGACGGCCTGAGATCACAGAAGAAATTTGAGTGATTTTCGATTTGAATAATGCCTCTCTATAGTCTTGACTAGCATTCGATGTGCTACACTGTATAAAAGCAGTCCCCAATTGAACGCCATGAGCGCCAACTTGTAAACATTTTTTAACATGATGTGCATTCATAATGCCCCCTGCTGCAACAACAGGAATAGAAATTTTTTCCTTTATTAAACAAATTAAATCTAAAGTTTTAATCGCAGAATCAATCGTGCTTTCAAATATTCCTCTATGCCCTCCAGCTTCTATTCCTTGGGCAATAATTACATCAACTCCAGATTTTGTAAGGAATAAAGCCTCTCCTAAATTCGTAGCTGAAGCCATGATAATAATATTGGCTTGTTTTAATCTTTGAATTTGCTGTGGGTGGGGAATACCAAAATGAAAACTGACAATTGGGACATGTTCTTGTATAATTAAATCAAGATAATCATCATTATCTTTAAAACTAGAATAAAGGCATGAAAATTTATTATCAAAATTTTCTATTAAATCTGGCCTGTGAAATTGCTCACAACAATATTTTACCCAATTTTTCTCTATAATTCTGTCTGATTTGACAGATTCATGACAAAAAAAGTTAACTTGAAAAGGGAATGTCGTCTGTTGCTTGAGAATTTGAATTTGTTTTCTTGCTTGCTCAACAGAAGCCGCCCCCAAACCTAAAGCACCTAACCCCCCAGCATTTGACACTTCGGCAGCAAGTTCTGGTGTTGATACACCTGCCATTGGTGCAAGGAATATTGGATATTTTATTTTTAATAAATTTTGCAACATTTTCTGACTTTTGCATCATTAACATGATTTATTCAATATAATTTAACTTCGCAATAATTAAGTCAAGTCAGTCCTAATTATACCATGAGTCTTTAATATTTATTTTGTAAGCAAAATATATCTAATATTGATATGCATTAACGATCAAACCGCTAACCGTAATCTATTTTATTCTTTATTCACAACAACAAAGCCATCATCTCAAAACACAATAAAAAAGGAGGGATAGTTAAATAACTATCCCTCTTTCTTAAAAACTACTTATGAGAAGCAAGAATTAGTTTGCTTCTGGAGCTTCTGGAGCTGGAGCTTGTTCTGCACCAGGAGCTTTTTTACCGTGGTGAGCTTTTTTACCATGATGAGCTTTTTTACCATCATGAGCTTTTTTACCATGATGAGCTTTTTTACCATGATGAGCAGGAGCTGCTGGAGCTGGTCCTTCTGGAGCTGCTGGAGCTGCTTGTTGTGCAGGAGCTGCTGCTGGAGGTGGAGGAGGAGCTGAAGGAGCAGCTTCTTGAGCGAAAGCAGGAGCAGCAAAACCTAATACAGCAACAGTTGAAAGAACTGTAGAAAGACGAGAAAATAATTTCATTTTAAATCACCATAAAACTTTAAGAAAAACGGTATCGAAAACAATGTTGTTTCGACATGAAGAAAAGCTAACATAATGTTTTGGGTCTGTCTTACTTTAAAATTTTAGTTTTGTTTCTATTTTTTACATTTATGCCTTATTTTGGTCTTATTTTACACAATCTGCCATTTTTAAAAATGAGGCATTGGCATATTTAGACCACAATCCTAAAAAAACCTTTAAAAGCATAGGTTTACGATTATACAATTTGTTACAAAAAAAGCCACCTCAAAATAAATTAAGGTGGCTTTTTACATTTAGTTACAAGAATTAAGAGCTTTTTTGGCGAGAATTCTTTTTACGATCATGTGGATTTAAATAAAGCTTACGAATACGCACTGCTGATGGAGTCACTTCGACCAATTCATCATCTTCGATATAAGCAATCGCTTGTTCCAAAGACATCTTACGAGGTGGAACTAATAATAAAGCTTCATCTTTACCCGCAGCACGAATATTGGTTAACTTCTTTTCTCTAACTGGATTCACATCCAAATCATTTTCACGAGAATGTTCGCCCAAAATCATACCCACATAAACTTTTTCACCATTACTGACGAATAAAGTTCCACGATCTTGTAAAGAGAATAAAGAATATTGAACCGCAACACCATCTTCGGCAGAAATCAAAGATCCATTACGACGCCCTGGAATCGCACCAGCCCATGGACCATAACCAGAGAATAAACGGTTCATAATCCCAGTACCACGTGTATCTGTTAAGAATTCATTGTGATACCCAATTAATCCACGAGATGGAATTGCAAAAGTCAAACGGACTTTTCCACCACCAGATGGATTCATATCTTGCATGACGCCTTTACGCACTGATAATTTTTCAACAACAACGCCTGAATAAGGTTCATCAACATCAACCAATACTTCTTCGTATGGTTCTTCTTTTTCGCCTGTTTCTTCATTGATTCGTGTTAATACTTTTGGACGACCAATCGTTAATTCGAATCCTTCACGGCGCATCGTTTCAATTAATACACCAAGTTGTAATTCTCCACGCCCAGCAACTTCGAACGCATCGGTTTCATTACTATCAGTCACTTTAATCGCAACATTACTTTCCACTTCACGGAATAAACGTTCACGAATCTGACGAGACGTTACTTTCTTCCCTTCACGACCGCCCAATGGGCCATCATTAATACGGAAAGTCATAGATAAAGTTGGTGGATCAATTGGATCAGCATGTAATGCTTCTGTGACTTCAGGGGACGCAATGGTTTCAGAAACCGTTGCCTCAGAAAGGCCCGCAATCGCAACAATATCTCCCGCTTCAACTTCATCAACAGGAACGCGTTCTAAACCACGAAATGCCAATAATTTACTGATACGGCCTGTTTCAACAATGGTTCCATCTGTACGTAATACACGAACTGGCATATTTACTTTTGCTGTTCCATGCTCTACACGACCCGTTAAAATACGACCTAAAAAATTATCAGATTCTAAAATACTTGCAACCATCGCAAAAGGTGCATCTTTATTAACATTTGGCGCAGGCACATGTTTAACGATCAAATCAAATAAAGCGCTTAAATCCTCTTTATGCCCTTCAACAACATAATCAGCCCAACCTTGACGACCTGATGCATAAAGCATTGGGAAATCCAATTGTTCATCATTAGCACCTTGAGCAGCAAAAAGATCAAATACTTCGTCATGCACTTCATCAGCACGCGCATCAGAACGGTCAACTTTGTTCACAACAACAATAGGACGCAATCCCCGTTTTAATGCTTTTGCAACCACAAATTTGGTTTGTGGTAAAGCCCCTTCAGCAGCATCAACCAATACAACAGCACCATCAACCATTGATAAAATACGCTCAACCTCACCACCAAAGTCAGCATGGCCTGGGGTATCAATAATATTAATCCGTACATCATTCCAAACAACCGATGTACATTTTGCCAAAATTGTAATGCCACGTTCACGTTCTAAATCATTACTATCCATCGCACGTTCAGCAACATGCTGATTTTCACGAAATGTTCCAGATTGTTGTAATAATTGATCCACTAATGTTGTTTTACCATGGTCAACGTGCGCAATAATGGCAATGTTACGGATTTCCATAATACTCTATTTTCTCCAATAAAATTAATTCTCTATACCTATCAAAAGCATAGCTATCTTAGAAGTTATCTTTATCGACTATCTCTCAATAGGACAAGCTAACTTTATTCGTTAAAAGTTCATGACTTCTTTTAATTCGGGTAATGGTCTTGCACCAAAATGCGAAATAACCTCAGAGGCAACCACACTTCCCAAACGTCCACATTCAGCATAAGTACGATCCGTTGTCCAACCAGCCAAGAATCCAGCAACATATGCATCCCCCGCACCTGTTGTATCTACAACAACCGTGGGTACACAAGCAACCTCTATTCGTTCATTATCAGCGATAATTACACTTCCTTTTTCCCCCCGTGTTATTACAACAATAGGTGCATCTTTGGCAGCTTGTGTAATCGCAGACTCAAAATCTTCTGTTTCATAGAGTGCATAAAGCTCGTGCTCATTTGCAAAAACCATATCCACACGTGTTGAGACAAAATCTTTAAATGCGGCTAAATGACGTTTTACACAAAATGGATCAGATAAACTCAAAGCAACCGTTTTATCTGCTTTATGAGCCATATCGGCAGCTTGATAAAAAGCCCTTTGTGCAAGCTCTCCGTCAAATAAATACCCTTCTAAAAACGTAACTTTAGCAGAACCAATGACTTCTTCAATAACATCTTCAGGTTTAAACTGAGTACATGCCCCTAAATAAGTATTCATGGTACGTTGACCATCGGGGGTTACAAAAATTACTGAACGAGCCGTATATAAATCAGAATGCCCTCTTGTTTTTAAAGGCTGAGAAGGAAAATAAACGCCTCCTTGGCGAATATCCTCTGCAAATTTTTTACCAAGACTATCATCTGCCACTTTTCCAAGATACGCTGTTTTTGCCCCCATTAATGCGGCAACAAAACATGTGTTCGCAACTGAACCACCACTCATCTGTTTTTCAGGTTTTATTAATGATTTTAATTCCTTTGCGCGTTTTGCATCAATTAATGCCATCGTTCCTGGAACCATTCCTTGTTGTTGCAAGAAATCCGAATCGACTTGTACTAAAATATCAACAATAGCATTCCCGATACCGACAATATCAAATTCTGTATCTGTTTCTTTTTTGCGCCCTAAAATCTCTCTAAAACTTCTCATTTTACTTACTTTTCTTTATTCATTAATTCTGCTGGAACTTAATTTTTATATAAATTATTTTTTTTATTCAAAAACAATAAAATATTTTTCAATTTTGTTCGCTATTGTTATGTAAATTTACATAAACCATAATAACCGTATATATTTATTAATTATGATTTACAATTTTAACCTCAATCCACTATATGAAGATTAATGTTTTAAAAACTACATTATATCCATACAATACTTGTTTTATCCTAATCATGATGAAGGTTTTTACCCTATGAAAAATAATTTGCCTCCCACATTGGAGAAAAAATTAATTAATCGCAACACCCTTCTCCCTAATACGGAACGGTCTTTTACAACCAACTCTACACATCATGATACAGCGTCGCATCGCCGAACCCTAGTAATCGGACAAGGAATTCGAATCCAAGGTTTATTAGAAGATGTTGAAACCCTAATTGTGGAAGGAACAGTTGAAACCAACACGATTAAAACTAAAAAAATTATCATTCAAAAAACTGGCACCCTTACTGGCGAGGTCGATTCCCAAGACATTGAAATCACAGGAACCCTTGAAGGGAATATCATCGCTCAGGGAAATTTAGTGGTTACAGCAACAGGTCGTTTAATTGGTCAAGCAAAATGTCGCCGTTTAAAAGTAGAAGATGGTGGTCAAATCACTGGTCAAATTGAAATGATTACATCTGATAAACTAAAAACATCCACTCCTATTCCTGAAACAGAAGCAAAAAATAATCAAGAAACCTCTATTGCAGAAGAACTTTTAAAAACTTCTGAAACAGAAATAGATTGATCGTCAACTATGTTTCTCTGAAAAATTATTTTTCAGAGAAACATAAAAATTAAGCAACGTTATTTTTACGATCTCTTAACTTCACATAAGCAATTTGTACATGCTCTAAACAATAAGGCTTACCAGGGATTGCTTTCGCACCACAAAAGTGAAAATCTTTTGTTCCTGGATCCCCTATTGGCCAACAACAATCAGACATAGAACGCTTCTTAGGCAATTCAACTGGTGTCGAAAACTCAATCTTCGTTTTCTTAGGTTTAATCTCTTTTTGAACAACAGAAGCCATAATATCTAATTGCTTAACCTCTGCTTTTTTAGCAGCAGGCGCAACAGAAACAACCTTCTCTTTTTCAATTTTTTCTGCTTTTACCTTAGCAACTTTTACAACTTTCTCTGCCGATTTATCTTCAGACTTTACCTCTGGAGACGTTGCCTTATCTTTTTTTGCAGCAGCTCTGCGAATCGGAGACGGCCTGCCTTCTAATCCCAAACGATGTGCCTTACCAACAACAGCATTTTTTGTAACATTTAAATGCCGCCCAATTTCGGCAGTAGATAATCCTTGTGTCCATAATTCTCTTAACCGAGCTACGGCTTCTTCATTCCACTCCATACTCTTTACCACCCCTTCATTATCAATGTTACTTTTTATACAATTAATATTTATAAACTGAAAATCAATTAACGTTTTATTAATTCTACTTTCTGATCCTGAACACCCAAAATAAGTTGCCCATCACATAAATCAATCGCATCTTGCCCAAAAACATCACGCCGCCATCCTACCAAAACAGGCAAATCACGCTTTCCTAATGCTAACTTTTCTATATCTTTACTATCAATCACTAATTTAGGAGCCACTTTATATAGCTCACATTTTGCTTGCAACAATACTTTTAACAAAGAAATAATTGCTTCAGATGGCTTTTTCTTAATCGTTTCTGTTGAAACAGGTAAAGGCAACAAATCAAGCTCTGTATTTTTTACTATTTTTATAACAGCCAACAATGTGCCGCCTTCTTTACTTTCAGCAAATCCTTGAGAGACCCCTCGAATACGCGATAATGCCTTTACACTATCTGGCAATGCCGCGGCAATAGCCAGTAAGCTTTCATCCCGAACTAAATGCTGCCTTGGAATATTCAACCGTTGTGCTTCTTCTTCACGCCATTGAATAATTGCATATAAACATCCTAATACACGACGATTATTTGTCTTTGGACGTAATCTTTTCCATATTTTAGTTAGAGGCGGCAAAAAGAAATTCGGATCAGACAAAATTTTAATTTCAGCGGCAACCCAACTTAAACGATTAGTTTGATGTAATTTTTGTAATAAAATTTGGTAAACATCCCATAAATACGTTACATCTGCTGCTGCATAATTTTGTTGTGCTGCGGTCAATGGACGCATTGCCCAATCACTAAATCGATGAGATTTATCAATTGCTATCCCTAATAGCGAATCAACCAAACTATCATACCCAATTTGATTACCAAACCCCGCCACCATTGCGGCAATTTGCGTATCAAAAACAGGGGTAGGTAATGTGCCAAATAAATGTAAGAAAATTTCTAAATCTTGTTGAGCTGCGTGAAAAACCTTTGTAACAGATGGCGCGGATAACAAGGGCAACAACAAGGATAAATCGATATCTGTTGCTAATGCATCTAACAAATAAACGGTGCCTGTTCCAGCAATCTGTATCAAACATAGCTCTGGCCAATAAGTGCGTTCCCGAACAAATTCGGTGTCCATTGTAACGAACTTTTCTTGTAACAAAGACGCAACCATCTTCTGCAATAACTCATTATCCGTGATCATTACAGGTTTAGAAAATTTTTGCAAACTGCTCATTTATTTATTATGTAAATCTCTCTAAAAAAAAGAAAATATCATATTTTCATTTTCTTCAATACTTTTTTTTACTTTATAATCGATATAATTGACGAGGAAAATTAAAATACCGCCAATTTCCTGCTTCTGTTTTTTTATATTCCATCTCTACATGCTTATAAGCACGCATGGCCATTTCATGATACCCAAGCTTTAAATGATCTAAAGGGCTTGCTTCTATATGATCAGATTGAATTTTCTTCATTAACAACTCTAAAATAACCATTGAAACAGCCCCTGGCCCTGTACAATCCCAAACACTGGAAAAGCTACGTTCAATCGTTAAATTCTCATTTAATTTCTCTAAAATAGCAAAAATAACAGAGGTTTTTGGCTGACAAACAATAAAATCATTGTCAATACAACAAGGTTTCCCCTTAGAGTAGAATAAAAAGCAATCAAAAGAATAAAGCCTAAAAATTTCGTCTAAACAATGGTGACAGTCAATATCAACATCGACATAAATTCCGCCTTTTTGTGCTAAATAACACATTCTGAACAAATCTGACTTCATCGAAGGATGTACACAACGATGTTCATATAAATAAAAAAAATCCTGTCCATAATGTTGTTGAATGAATTCACCCGCAGATTGTTCATTAAATAACTCAACTTGATAATCAGGATTGTGTTGACAAATCTTATTAACAGATTGTTGCACTTCTGTGGGGAGTATAACTTCATGCCAAAAAAGCATAATATGTTTAGGAATATTCGTTGAAGAATTTTTCTCTGTATTTGTACAAATACTTTGATCAATCACTGGCAAAAATCGAGGAGATAAATATTGTTCTAATTCATTTAAAGGATGTAGAGAAAATTTAAAATATTTTGCTTGCTCTTTTTCTTCTTTTGTAAACATTACTCATTTCTTTCTCTTCAGCACCAATATATTAAGATAGAATATTTTTACAGTTCAATTTATACTGACCGTTAAACAAACAACTTTTAACAATGAATATAATATTATGTCTGAACCTTCTGACTTAAAAAAGCACCTCACTCAATTGGGGCAAAACAGCCCCTTACCACAATCCCCACAAGAAGCAAAACTGGAACGCGTCCCAGCACCCTATCAAGAATATGATTATACTATTCGTTTTACTGCGCCAGAATTTACATCTCTTTGCCCAATTACAGGACAACCAGACTTTGCGCACCTTGTCATTGACTATATTCCAGAAAAATGGATTGTTGAAAGCAAATCTTTAAAATTATACTTATCCAGCTTTCGCAATCATGGTTCTTTTCACGAAGCATGCACCATTGAAATTGCATCAACAATTGTAAAACTACTTAAACCAAAATGGTTAAGAATTGGGGGATATTGGTATCCCAGAGGTGGAATGCCTATTGATGTTTTCTGGCAAACGGATACACCACCCAAAAAAGTCTGGATCCCCGAACAAGAGGTCCCAGCATATAGAGGAAGATAGTTATACCTCCCTCTATTTATGGTTTAGCTACTTTTTACAGAGGTAGCTAACTCTAACATCACCCGAGCATTTTGAATTTCATCAACCAACTCGCGTTGTCTTTCAGCATTATTACCCTTGGCAGCTTCTTTAAAGCTTTCCTCTAAATCAGCCAAACGTTTCGTTGCTACCTCTTCAGATAGTTCATCTAACTTTTTGACTTCTTTGGCGAGTACTGTGCATTGTGCTTCTTTCATCTCAGCGAATCCGCTTTCAACAAAGAAGCTATTGGTTATTTTATTACCTTCATAAAGATGAATAACACCCCCACGAAGTAGGAAGATCATTGGAACATGACCTTCCATTGCAGCAATATCACCTTCTAAACCGGGTAAAACAGCCATATCGACTTGTTGAGAAACAACAACTTTCTCTGGACTGACAATTTCAAGTTGTATCGACATTACTGCCTTCCTTTACAGCTAGACAAAACGCTTATTTAGCGTCCTGTTTCATTTTCTCTGCCTTTGCAATTGCTTCATCAATAGTTCCCACCATATAGAAAGCTGCTTCTGGCAAATCATCATGCTTACCATCTACGATTTCTTTAAAGGAACGAACCGTATCTTTAACTGAAACCAGTTTACCAGACATCCCTGTAAAGACTTCAGCAACATGGAAAGGTTGAGAAAGGAAGCGTTGAATACGACGTGCGCGTGCAACCACTTTTTTATCTTCTTCAGATAACTCATCCATACCCAAAATCGCAATAATATCTTGCAAAGATTTATAGTTTTGCAGAATTTTTTGAACGCTACGAGCAACCTCATAATGTTCATCACCAACAATACGTGGGTCCAAAGAACGAGAAGTTGAATCCAAAGGATCAACAGCAGGATAAATTCCAAGCTCTGCAATTGAACGATTCAACACTGTTGTTGCATCCAAGTGAGCAAAAGTCGTAGCAGGTGCAGGATCTGTCAAATCATCAGCAGGAACGTAAATAGCTTGCACAGAAGTAATAGACCCTTTTTTCGTAGAGGTAATACGTTCTTGCAAGTTTCCCATTTCAGTAGCCAATGTTGGTTGATAACCCACAGCTGATGGTATACGACCCAACAATGCAGACACTTCAGAACCCGCTTGAGTAAAGCGGAAAATATTATCCACAAAGAATAATACGTCTTGGCCAGCTTCGTCACGGAAATATTCAGCAACCGTCAACCCAGACAAAGCAACACGAGCACGAGCCCCAGGAGGTTCATTCATTTGCCCATAAACCAAAGCCACTTTTGAACCTTCGGTGCTGTTCCCTTCAACTTTAATAACGCCCGCATCTTTCATTTCATAATACAGATCGTTACCTTCACGCGTTCTTTCACCAACACCAGCAAACACAGACACACCACCATGTCCCATTGCGATATTGTTAATTAACTCTTGAATCAAAACGGTTTTACCAACACCAGCACCACCGAACAAACCAATTTTACCCCCCCGTAAATACGGGCAAAGTAAATCAACAACTTTAATTCCTGTTTCAAGAATTTCAGTCGCATCACCTTGCTCTTCAAAAGAAGGTGCTTCACGGTGAATTGGAGCATAATGTTTAGCGTTAACAGGACCCAATTCATCAATGGGTTCACCAATAACGTTTAAAATACGACCCAATGTTTCGTGCCCTACAGGCATACGAATTTGATTCCCAGTATCAACCACTTCCATTCCACGAATCATACCATCCGTAGAATCCATTGCAATACAACGAACCTGGTTATCACCAATTTCTTGTGCAACCTCTAAGACCAAGTTACGATCGCCAACTTTACAGGTTAATGCGTTCAAAATATAAGGCAAATCACCCGTAAATTGCACGTCAACCACAGCACCTTTAACTTCGGTGACACGACCTACAGAGTTACTTTTCGATGCAGCCTGATTCCCCGCAGATGAATCAGTTGTTGCTGCGTTTTTTTCTTCAATTGCGGTTTCCGACATAATAGGGTCAGCTCCTAGCAGAATAATTATAACAATCAGGCAGCATTTGCACCTGATATAACCTCAGTAAGTTCATTCGTAATATTAGCTTGACGAGTACGATTATAATGCAAGCTTAGCTTATCAATAGCTTTACCAGCATTACGTGTTGCACTATCCATAGCCGTCATACGAGCCCCTTGCTCTCCAGCATTGGTTTCCAACATTGCTGAAAAAAGTTGAACCCGTAAATTTTGAGGAAGCAAGCGATGCAATACTTCTTCTGGTTCGGGCTCAAATAAATATTCAGCTTGAAGGGTCTCTTGATGAACAGCTAGTTTTTCGTCCAGCGTTTCTTCTTTCTTTTCACTAATGGCGATATTCAAAGGAATCAACTGTAACTCTGTTGGGACTTGCAACATCACATTCTTAAATTGATTATAAACCACAGTGCAAACATCACATTGTTGATCTTGTAGCAATTTTTCAACATAGCTTGCAACTTGATCTGCTGTTTCAAATGTAACATTCCCCAATCGATGATCACCACCCTCAGGCCCTATGATCAAATCAGGATATTCACCACGGAAATAAACATAAGATTTAAATCCCACAGGACAGATCTTAACGGTTTTTCCCTCTTTAAGAAGTTTTTCAACTAACTTACGTGTTGTACGGTTAACGTTTCCATTAAACCCACCAGCCAAACCTCGATCACTACTCATTGGAATAATCAAATGAATATCTTGTTTCCCAGTCCCTGCCAACAACACTGGCAAACCAGGACGATCCCCAAGAGATTCCTTTAAATTAACCAAAATGCGCTGCATTGTTGTTGCGAAAGGTTTTGCTTCGCGTGAACGTTTTTCAGCGCGATGCATCTTTGCTGCAGCAACCATTTTCATAGCACTTGTAATTTTTTTGGTCGATTTAACGCTATTAATTCGTGCACGTAATTCCTTTAAAGAAGCCATAATGATGCTCCTTAAACTTGCTTAAACTTAAGAACGAAATCTTTTAAGAACGCTACTAATTTTTCTTCCAATTCCTTGGTAATTTGAGCAGCATCACGAATTCCATTTAAAATTTCAGAGCCAGAAGTACGCATGACCTCAATAAATTGTTGTTCAAAATGACCAACTTTACTGACAGGAATATCATCAGTATATCCACGAGTCCCTGCATATAAAACAACAACTTCTTCTTCCATTGTATATGGAGAATTTTGAGGTTGTTTTAAAAGTTCAGTTAAACGTGCGCCCCGTTCCAATAATTTTCTGGTTGAAGCATCAAGGTCTGAAGCAAATTGAGAGAACGCTTCCATTTCACGATATTGAGCCAACTCTAACTTAATACTTCCCGCAACTTGTTTCATTGCTTTGCTTTGTGCAGCAGAACCAACACGAGACACAGAAGTACCAACGTTTACAGCAGGGCGAATACCACGATAGAATAATTCGGTTTCCAAGAAAACCTGACCATCGGTAATTGAAATTACGTTTGTTGGAATATATGCAGAAACATCCCCAGCTTGGGTTTCAATCACAGGAAGTGCTGTTAATGAACCGCCACCATAAGCGTCTGACATTTTTGCAGAACGTTCTAATAAACGTGAATGCAAATAGAACACATCTCCAGGATATGCTTCACGTCCAGGTGGACGACGCAATAACAAGGACATTTGACGATAAGCCACAGCTTGTTTAGATAAATCATCATAGCTAATTAAAGCATGCATTCCATTATCACGGAAATATTCACCCATAGCTGTTGCTGCATAAGGTGCAATATATTGCATCGGTGCCGCATCAGAAGCTGTTGCTGCAACAACAATACAGTAATCCATAACGCCTTGTTCTTCTAACGTACGAACAACTTGAGCCACTGTAGAACGTTTTTGTCCAATCGCTACATAAATACAATACAGGCTTTTTTTAGGATCATTTAACGCATTGGTTTTCTTTTGAGCGATCATCGTATCAACCAATACGGTTGATTTTCCTGTTTGACGATCCCCAATAATCAATTCACGTTGTCCACGTCCAATAGGTACCAAAGCATCAATTGCTTTAATTCCTGTTAACATAGATTCACACACGGATTGACGAGGCATAATCCCTGGGGCTTTAACATCTGCCAAACGACGTTCAACGTCTTTTAACGGACCTTTACCATCAATTGGATTACCAAGACCATCAACAACACGGCCCAACAACCCTTTACCAACAGGAACATCGATAACCCGATTCGTACGAGAAACTATATCCCCTTCACGAACTTGGCTATCATTTCCAAAAATCACAATCCCAACGTGATCGCTGGAAAGATTTAATGCCATTCCTGTTAAATTACCATTTGCAAAGGAGACTAGCTCACCCGCCATGACGTTTTGCAGGCCATAAACCAATGCAATACCATCACCAACAGATAAAACAATTCCTGTTTCCTCAACATTAGATTCTTTATCAAAGGACGCAATTTGTTTTTTAAGGATGTCCGAAATCTCTGCGGGACGGATCTCCATCACGCGGCTCCCTTCATAACATTATGTAGACGATTAAGACGAGACTTAAGGCTAGCATCATAGAGCTTCGCCCCAATACGTATCACAAAGCCGCCTAGTAACTTTGTATCAATACGTTCTTGTAGATTTACTTTATTATACCCTGCTTGGGCCAAACGATCTTTTAACTGAGCACGTTGCTTATCTGTCAAAGGATGCGCTGTAATTACTTCTGCCGTTACTATTCCACGGCGAAGATTAACCAAAGCAAAAAAAGCTAATAAAATAACTTTTAAACTGGCAAGCCTGCGATTATTTGCAACCACACCAACAAAATTTTGAAGTAATTGGCTAAATCCAGCTTGTTTTAATGTGCCAACAACGATCTCACGACTTTGTGCTGTATCAAAAGAAGGATTATTTAAAATCCCATCTAACAGCTCGCTTTCATTGATGATTTTTAACAAATTTTCAACTTCATCAATGACCTCGTTTAAAACTCGCTCTTCTTCAGCCAATTCATAAAGAGCTGTAGCATAGCGACCTTTAAGGTCATTTGCTGTAAAAGCTGATGCTGCGCCAGCAGCCATTGTTGCATCGGTACTCACTTCGCTTATTCTTTCATTTTTCTTCTAGAATAGTGTAACAAAGCCATACAGCTTTCTCTACCTTCCCAACAATTTATGTCATAGGCGTTCATAAAAAACGTACTCTATACTAAATCAGATCAAAAATAAAAATCAAAAAGCACTTTGCTCATCGTTTAATTCTGTAGTGTTGCAAGTCTGTACAACTCATCAACACATTTCAGCAAAAAAACCACAAAACCTGTAACTTTAAACTTGAGTGTTAAATAAAAGATTTTTAAAAAAAAGGAAAGCCCCAGAACGCCCAAAATAGAGCAGATCAAGAATAAATGATAAATTATTTTATAACTTGATTTTAAAGTAACAGGGCAAAAGGATTATATGTGCATCATAATTCTTATTAATCTATCTCATAACAAGATAAACCGTTAAATTATTCTTTTACCAACTGCTGTGCAATAGCCGTATTAAAAGCAACCTTTAAAGATTTTTCATTTGAAAAGCCCAAATGTTTTTCATTTAACAAAAATTCCAAATCTATATCCGTTCTATTTAAACGATTCTTTTTAATCACATAAAAAACTGTTAAAAACGGAAAAGCATAAAATGTTGGATACTCAAGAATATCATCAATGAGTTGATTACTCCCCTCCATTACATGATATGCACGCTTTAAATATCTTTCATTCAAAAATTTTAAAATACGATGACAAACTCGTCCTATACCTTCCTCAGTTTGAGGGAGTAAAATAGGGAAAATATCTGAGCATTTCTCTTCAGATGCATAATAAGATGAATATAGCAATTCTTTATTCATAATATTAGATACATAAGGAGGATTGAATTGACGGATAAAGGACATAATCTCAATATCTATAATCGATAAAGATAAAGCATATTCCATACTGGCATTTAAATATTCCCAGTTAATTTTCGCTTGAAACCCATTTTTATTATCAATAGAAATATTTTTCTTATTCACTCGCAAATAAGGATAATCAGCCAAATTATCTTTTAAAAAAGACTGTAATTTCTTTTCAAAAATCTGTTTATTCTGCTTTTGATTAATCATCCTTAACCTTAATAATCAAGAACTAATTTTGCTGAAATTCTAAAAACTGTTGATACCGTTGATCTAACAGCTTTTTAACTTTTTCATAATTTTGATCTGAATAATGAATATAATAATAACTTTCCTCTTTGGCACCTTCAAGGAAAGATAAATCTAAATTACAATAATCTTGCAAATAAGATCCATACTCTTTTGAAAATGCTGCTGTATCATCATAATAAGCATCCGCAAATTCCATACCCTCTTGATTAAAATCTTCGTCCATTAGACCACCATCATTAAAATCAAACAGCAGATCTAATGCGGAATAATCTTCTGTCTCTTGATGAACCTTGGCTAACAAATCAGCGCCATCCTCCAATAAATCTTCCCCAGCAAAACCTTTTTCCAACATCCAACGGTAAAAAAAAGCCATATGAACACCACCTTGCGTAATAGGTAGCTCTTCAGGAAAATCGTCTGCACCATAATGGTATTTTGCTTTATCATATGACATTTCATTGATCCTTAGTTATATTATTTGAACATTAAGAAATAATGTCAAAATTAATATAAAGGCGCAAGCATGATCAATGCTTAATCTTATGATTTAAATTGTAAGGAAGAATTTTGGAGCGGGCGAAGGGAATCGAACCCTCCTCAGAAGCTTGGAAGGCTACTGCATTACCACTATGCTACGCCCGCTTAAACCAAGGATATTGAACTGATAACTAATCATTCAATTAATGTAATTCTCTTTTAACAAATTTTTTTATCATATCAAGTCTTTTTTTTATTTTTTTATCTTATTTTAGAAAAAATATTTTTTAATCACTTTTTCTCTTGACTTTCTTTCCATTTCATTGCTTTTTCTCTTAACTATGATTTTAAGTAATCAACCTTGCAAAAGGAATGATTCTAGTTTAAAGTCACACAGTGATTATGCAGGGGTGTAGCTCAATTGGCTAGAGTGCCGGTCTCCAAAACCGGAGGTTGCGGGTTCGAGACCCTCCACCCCTGCCAATAAACACATTAAGTTTTGAATGGTATCACATTCATCATGTCCTTTAACCGTGCAAATATATTAGCTGTCAATCACTATAATATATTGTGCTATTTTGAATAGGAAGGGTATTTCGTGTCGGTAAATCCCACGAAATTTCTACGTGATGTTCGTAATGAAGCCAAGAAAGTTACTTGGCCAACACGTCGCACGACATTAGTCACGACAGCCGCTGTACTTGCAATGGCTGCTGGTGCTTCTGCATTCTTTTTTATTGTAGACCAAGCCATTGGCTTTGGTATTCAAACTTTATTTGGCTTGTAGGAGGTTAAGCCAGTCATGGCAAAAAGATGGTACGTCATTCACGTTTATTCTGGATTTGAAAAAAAAGTTGTTCAACAAATCAAAGAACAAGCTGAACAAAAAGGGTTAAATGGCCAAATTGAAGAAATTTTAGTGCCTTCAGAAGAAGTCATTGAAGTTAAACGTGGTCAAAAAATTCAAACTGAACGCAAATTTTTTCCAGGTTATGTCTTGGTAAAAATGGAAATGACAGATGAAGCTTGGCATCTCGTTAAAGACACGCCCAAAGTTACAGGCTTTTTAGGAAATAGAATGCGTCCTTCTCCTATTTCTAATGCTGAAGCTGAACAAATTATGAAACAAGCTCAAGAAGGAATGAATAGTCCTCGTCCATCTGTTAATTTCGAAGTGGGCGAACAAATCAGAGTTTCCGATGGCCCATTTACTTCATTTAATGGCGTTGTTGAAGAAGTTGATACAGAAAAAGGTCGCTTAAAAGTCAGCGTTTCTATTTTTGGCCGCTCAACTCCTGTAGAACTTGAATATAACCAAGTTGAAAAATTATAAAACTATATATCAAAGTACTTTGGCTATTTTAAACCATATATGTCAAAAGTACTTTTTTATATTCGTTGTTTAATATCAAAATAACTTTTTTATTTTTATTACTGTTTACACATAAAATAAACTTGTTAAAATTTCATTAATCTATTCTTTTAATCCGATTATCTCTTCCCCAATAACACATCATATCTAAGAGTGGTATTAAAGATTTACCTCGTTCAGATAAGTGATATTCTACCTTTGGTGGAATTTGAAGAAACTCTTTACGAATAACCAGTTTATCCCTTTCCAATTCTTTTAAAGTGCTACTTAACATTTTAAAAGAAATAGTACCTATACAACGTTTTAACTCATTAAATCGTAACGTCGACTGGTTTTCGTTAAGCCAATATAAAATAATCATTTTATACTTTCCTCCAATAAGAGAAAAAGTATAGCCAAAATTGGTATCTTCTAACTTAACGCCTGTTGGAGAACAAGTGTTTTGTGGCATTTATACTTTCCTTTAGTATAGTATGTTACAATAATGTGCGTACTTTATTCATTTTAATGACCTCAATATAATCAAAAACATAAATATTTATTATTAGAGGTTTTTATGAAAACATTAATTATTGTTGCACACCCCAATCTTAATCATTCAACAGTCCACAAACGTTGGGTACAAGAATTAAGTAAACATCCAACTTTATTTACTGTTCACAATATTTATCAATCATACCCTGATGGTATAATTGATATAAAAAAAGAACAAACACTTATTGAAAATCACAATGCATTGGTTTTCCAATTTCCAATTTTTTGGTTCAATTGTCCTCCTTTATTAAAGAAGTGGCTCGATCAAGTTTTTATCTATGGATGGGCTTTTGGCTCAACAGGAAATAAGTTAAAAAATCGAAAAATAACCTTAGCTGTGTCAGCAGGAATACAGCAAAAGGATTATTCAAAAACAGGGCGATACCACTATACACTTGAAGAAATATTACGCCCTTTTGAAGTCACTATGAATTACGTAAAAGCCGATTATCGGCCTATTTTTACAATTTATGGAGAAGAAAACGGTCAAGGATCAAAATATGAATGGAATAATAAACTGTTAGACAAAAGTAGCCAAGATTATATTGAATTCTTAACAAAACTTGCTGATAACGCATAAATCAACATCATTACTTTTATTCTACTCAATAATATTTTATAAGGAAGCTAAAACTTCCTTATAAAATAATTTAAATTATTCTTTCAATGAACCAGAAGAAGCTGACGGTAAATTCATTAGATTAGTCGCAGCTGTATCAGCAATTTCTCCTAAAATCTGGCTTAATGCAACGACGAGTGCCTGCGTACCACTATCAGTTGGTGTTTTTTCAAGCGTTAATAAACGATTAAACCGTGCTGGTTTATCTCCAGGGTAACGAATCACCAAATCTGAAGTTACAACAGCTTTACCTGAAACATCTTGATTAAATCTAGAGATATCCATCTCAACATAGACTTGTGGTGTTGTTTGTGTTGCTTGATTTTGTAAAAAAACACGCGCATCAGGTAATCGTTGAGCAAGATTCAACATCATCACGCGGCCAATCATATTGGTAATATTATCTCCCCATGCACCTGAAGAAGATAACGTTAACTGATTATTGCTAATTTCAGAAACAATTCGATCTTTATCCAAGAAACCTGCCAAAGAAGGTGTTCTTACTTCTATAATGAATGCGCTGGTCCGATACATCCTCCCTGAAACAGGTGATAATGTATAATATGTGGGTCCCGCATTACTACATGCTGTCAGAACACTTCCTGTCGTAACCAAAGCAGCCCCACCTATTACTGTTTTTAATAAATGGCGACGCGATAATAGAGTTTGAAAAGATAAATTCGGCATTATTTACGTCCTATAATCAGAGCAGATGGATGTTGTGTCATAAAATCACTTAAAAAACGCAATGATCTGGCTGTTTCACTTAACTGCACAATCATATCTTGTAAATTACGATGGAAATCTGTATCTCCACCATAACTTGCCAATAACTTGTTTGCATTTTTTAACGTTTGATCCAATTGACGACTCATTGCTGGCAATTGTTTTAATAAAGGTGTGGCCCCTTGATTTAATTTTTTGCTCAAATTGCTCATATTTTGCATGGTTTGCCGCATGGCTGTTAAGGTTTGCGCAACGTCAGGGCTATTCAATTTATCATCTGCATGCGCCATTAGATTATTTAAATTTTCACCAAGCTGATCCAATGGCATTGCTGCCAGTTTAGAGGCAACCGTTGACATAGAAGCCATAATGCCATCCATTCCACCTGCTTGACTTGGAATAACCAAAGCATTTCCTTCAACTTGAGGATCGATTGTCTTCTTTGTATCGACAAAATTTAAAGAAATTAAAGAGCTGCCAAATAAAAAATTATCACTAGCAACGGTTGCTTTCATGCCATTTGCAATCAATGACTTGGTAATTAAAGCCAATGTTGCCGAATCATATTGTTTGTGAAAAGAAAAAACACGATTAGGTTGAATATCCATCATAATTTTTGCGCGTGTTTTGTTTGCTTTTTTATCAATAATCAAAGAAACATTTTGCACTGTTCCTATTTGCAATCCAAATAAAGTGACTCGACTACCTTTAGCAAGCCCTTTAACTGAAGAAGTCACGTAGGTGACTAAATGGACATTATCCCTATAACGTGCATTCTCTGCTGCCTCTTTATCTGAATATAAAACAAATTTTGTATCAGCTGAAACGATAGGTTCTTTTTTAGATGTTTTTTCATTAGCAATCAAAGGACGATCTAATTCATCAAAAGCAACACCACCCGACATTAATGCCTGAATGGATTGTAATTCAACATTTAACCCTGTCGCACCAAATCCAAATTTAATACCAGATACATTCCAAAATGCACTTGTAGAATGTAAATAACTATCATATGGCTTTTTTAAAAAAATATGCAACAAAATTGGGCCAACCCCACTAGGAGGCATGTCATAACTTAAAACCTCCCCAGCCACAGTATCCCGATAAAAGATAGGTGCCCCTTCTCCTAATGATCCTAGATTATCTGTTTCCAAAACATATGTTGTTCCAGGTTGCCCCGAACGTACACCAGGGGGGGATTCTAAACCAACAAAATACCGTTCTCTCTTTCCTGTTTTATAATCGCCTGGATCAAATGCAATATAAGCACCACTAATCAATGTTTCCAAACCTGAAATATTTGCCCCATTAAATCGTGGTCTAACCACCCAAAAACGTGCGTTATTGGTAATCATAGGGGCTGCTCTGCGTGTCATCGCGATTTGAACATCAACATGTAACATATCTTTACTCAGAGAAACATTTTGAACTGTTCCCAGAACAACGGACTTGTTTTTAATTTGTGTTTGTCCACTGACAATACCATCCGCCGTTTCAAATGAAATCGTAATTGTTGGTCCAGAATTATAAATCGCTTTCCAGCCTAAATAAATCGCGAGAATAGCAACAATAATCGGTACAACCCAAACCAAAGAAAACTTAATTTTACGAGAACTTGCCAAAGGAGGTTGATCATTCTTATTATTTTGAAACATATTTTTTTACTTAATACCTATCGATTATCCTAATGAATAACGACTAATTTCCTATTCTTTGTTCTGTTGATTCTGATTAGAATCGTTCATTCCAGCATAATCCCACATTAATCGTGGATCGAAAACATCTGCTGCAAATATTGTCACCACAACAACCGCAGCAAACATCAAAATACCTATATGTGCATGAACTGTGGCCAACGCATCAAAACGAATTAATGCGATTAAAATTGAAATCATAAACACATCGATCATTGACCATCTGCCAATAAAACTAATCACCTGAAACAATTTTGAGCGCGCAATTAACATTTTTTTAGATCGCATTAAACTGGCACCAATCATAACCCCAATTCCAGAAATTTTCAAAACAGGAACTGCAATACTCGCTACAAACACTAACAAAGCCAAAGGCACCATATGACTTTGCCATAACTCTACTACCCCACCAAATATCCTATGGCTACTCACCATACCCATCATCGTCGTGCTCATAATCGGGTAAAGATTCGCAGGAATATAAAAAATAAACGCTGCAAGTAATAATGCCAAAGAACGATTAAGACTATTTGGTTTCCGCTTATGTATTTTCTTGCCACATCGCGGACATACACCAATATGTACATCTTCATGAATACTAGTATTTGTTGTAAATACCAAACTACAACATTCACACGAGGCGATATAATTATTTTGTGGCAACACTGTTGAAGAATAATACCCAACTTCTGTTTGTTTATCATGTAAAATTGTTGTTTTCTTAATTGGGCAACGTCCCCACAGCGCAGAAAAATCAACACTGGCATCTGTAATGCTCATAGAAATCATTAACAACACCATGAAATATAATGAATATTCTATTTCAACATAAGCCATTCCAACTAATTTAGTATAGGCAACAAACACCCCTAAAATATATACTTCTACCATAGACCATGGACGTAATATTCGATACCAATATAATAATTGAGGAAAAAAAGAAGGAAGTTTTTGGAAACGAGAAAAATATAATATGCCTAACATTAAGCTAATTGCTATAATTGGAGAAACAACGACAACCAAAGCAACCAAAAGCCCAACCACCCCTAATCCTTGATGCATAAATTCGATGCTGCCGTTTAAAATACCCAAGGAATTTGTTCTTCCGTAAATATTTACAGACAAGAGTGAAAAAGACACCATCATCATATATAAAATCGCGGATGATATCGCAAATGCAAAAGGAACAGCCCATTGACGGCTAATGGGATGACGAAACAATTCTCGTCCACAGCGATGGCATGCCACCAATTCACCATGTTTTATCTTGGGATATTTTTGAACCAATCCACAAGATGGACATTCTATCGTTTGATCAACGATATATATTGTTTCATTTAACTCTTTATTCTCCAACACAAAGATCTCTCTTAATCAAATATATCATTCAAAATCTGGCAATTTATATATTTCAACGTCACCTAATTCTTAATCGGCTATATGTTTATTAATTACAGAAAAAACATACGCTGTGATAAATCTATATATATTTCAAAATAAAGTATAGAAAAATACCTTATCACTCTTGCAGTCTATGTTCAGCTCCTATATAAAAAGCACGATAAAGAAGCCGACATAGCTCAGGGGTAGAGCAACTGATTCGTAATCAGTAGGTCCTCGGTTCAATTCCGAGTGTCGGCACCATCAATTACCATAGAATAAAAATAATATTTTTATTCATGTAATCAGATCATATGCCTATATGCATCGTTTCTAAATAATTTTAATATTATAATACCCAGTCTACATATCTCATTTATTCGATATTAGTTTGTATAAGCAATATTTGCTTTTTCGGCTTGCATTTGTAAATCTAATGCACCTTTTAATTTTAAAGGCATCGGTACACCATGATGATCTTTTTGGCAAAAATTAGCAGCCATCTGAAAAGATGGATGATCATCAGAAGATAATTCTTTACGCAAACACCCAACATCACTTTCAAAAGGAAGTCGACCCATTTCTGGATTGCATCCTGCTAATAATAAAAGCGTAAATCCTGATAAAATTATTTTTTTAATCACATTACCACTATTTCATTTGATAAGATCGTATTTACATTTAAATACGATCTAAATTAACCGTATGAATATGAACGGTTTATATCATGACTTTTTTAAAAAGTAACGTTTGTTTTTAAACCAAATAAAACAGCATCTTTATAAGTGCTTCTTGTGGCTGCAACATTATGAAAATATTCAAAAACAGGCATAATCATAATACCACGATAAGCTGCAAAACCATAATTTGCTTCAACTAACAAACTATTCGTTTGTACTCCTGGGGCACCATTTAATAAAGAAGAATATATACCATTCGCACCAGTCACCAAACCATTATTAATCTGATATTGCTGTGCTCTGCTTAACCCCCGAGGAACAGTATAATAGGTCAACATAACCCCAAATTGGTCATAAGATCTCGCTTTCCAAAAACCACGATCCAATATCCCAATATTATAAAAGTCCTTAAATGTAGACGTTGTTGTCGCATCATGACCATAGTTAGCAAGAATATATAAACCATGATCTTCAATTGGATCATTTCGATAAACCATTTGATCGGCTTGTATCCAAAACTGAAAACGATTATCTTTTTTACCTGACCCTGTAACCTGAGCTGACCATGTTTTAAAGCGACTTGAATCCAGCCCAGCCCCAACATGGATATGACCAATTAAATGATTTTTACCTATATCTGGATTATATCCAAATTCTACAGGAACATATGCGCCTGTTGTTGAGGCAGCACCCCAATCCCAACCTGTTCGTCCACCTTGTGGCCATGGAGTACTTTGATAGGCACCAACCTGAAAATAACTTTGCTCAGTCATTTTAATCAGAATACGTCCACCCCATACTGCACCAGGCCAATCCGAGAACCCTTGTTGAGATTGTACACTTCTTGGGTGTCCGCATGTTGATAATAACATAAATTGACAAGCCATAGCACTATGAGCAAAATCATCCCCTGTACTCATACGACCGATCTTAATATCTATCCTATCATGCCATAATTTTTGCTCACCGTATAAATCATACATATGGAGCAAACGCGCATACCCACCCCCATAAACCTCTTGAGCTTGGATTTGAGAATCCCCTACATAGTCAGCACTGGCATTACGACCTGAACGATTGATAATAATCGCATGTGTTGAAAATCCTTTCCAACCAGCAATTTTTTCCCAATCCATATCTACTGAAAATGCAATTTGTTGCGTAAAGTCTGCCCCTTTACGTTTCCCGCCACTAACAACACCCGCAGTTTCTGTAACCCAATTTAATCCTAAATGAATACCATATTGATCTAAATATTGATTAATACCACTAAAAAACAATTGTTTTGTTGGATCTTCATCAGAAGGATCTTTCTCAATAGGTTTAATTGTCTCACTTTTTTTCAACTGTAAAGCTTGTTGCGCGTTTGCGTTACTAAAACTCGATAGAAACAAAAAAGCGCTGACAGAAAAAATGGAAAATACTTTACACTGAGATTGCTGAAACATTATCTAAAACCTTACTTGAACTACTCTATTACGAAAAACATAAAAGCAGGTTTTTTGTAAAATAAAAATATTGTGAAATATTAATAAATTCAATGTATACTTGTTGCAACATCAAGAGAGCCATTAATAATAAATTGTACCCCCATACATACAAGCAAAAATCCCATTAATCTTGATATTGCTTGAACACCACCATTACCAATAAAACGCATAATTATTGCAGAACTTCGTAATGAAACCCATAAAAGAAGACTAATAATCACAAATACAAGAATAGGGGCAATAATCAAAACCCATTGTGAAATATGCATGCCCTGCTGATTAATTGTTGAGGCGTTACTAATAATCATTGCGATCGTTCCAGGCCCCGCTGTGCCTGGCATCGCCAACGGCACAAATGCAATATTTGTATCTGGCTCTTTTTGTAATTCTGCAGTTACCGTATGTACCTCTGGAACTTCATGTAATTTTTTAACCGGAAACAACATCTGAAAACCAATAAAACTTACAATCAATCCCCCAGCTATTCGTAAACCAGGCACCGATATTCCAAATGTATTCATAACGATTTGACCTGCATACCAAGTCACAATCATAATTACAAACACATATATTGAAGCCATCAACGCCTGTTGATTACGAACTTCTATACTCATTTCTTCAGTCAAACTCAGAAATAAAGCAACTGCAGTCAAAGGATTTGCCAAGGGTAAAAGAGTGACCAACCCTATCCCAATAATTTCAAAAAATTCTACCATAAATAATATTAAATCTATAATGTTTAAAATTAGATGCTATCAATAAGGTTTATTGGACGCAAATTAATAGTGATCAAATTTTTAAGATTAATTTGAAAAGGCCATAATTATTCAAAGGAGTAATTTAATTTATTCTGAACGGCAGT
>JAEBDU010013017.1:483728-532247 GCA_016802625.1 Heliconius numata
TAAGATTCTCTAAAAAATATTAAACTTTTATTAAATTTTTGGAAAATTCAATACTTTCAATAAGTTAAAAGAGATCATTTAACACTATTTAAATTATTGTTATTAAGTCCTATATCTATTCAGATATTCCTTTTATCTAATATAAAGCCAAACCAGTTTAATGAATCTTCTTTTTTTATATATTGCACAACCTCATCAAACTTTACATTCATTACCTATCGCCTTTGCCATCGCACAGGATTATCCAGATATTAATGTGCATATTGCTTGCACGACATTAAAACATTTAAAATATATTCAATCTCTTGCTTCTTTATACCCTCATATAACGTTACATTATTATTTGCTTACCTTACCCCACTTTCTTCGCAATCATATAAAGCAGCATGGAACAAATGCGATTCTTAAATTAATAACTTTATATCTAAATCGTAATTTTTTTAAGCAATTCACTGCAATAATCGTTCCAGAAAGAACCTCTCTTTTTCTTAAAAAATTTGGCATTACTACTCCAAAACTTATATGGACTCGTCATGGTGCAGGCGATAGAGCCGTTGGTTTTTCAAAAGATATACAAAAATTTGATTTTATTTTAATGGCTGGAAAAAAAATCGAACAACGATTTTTACAACAAAAATTAATTTTACCTGAGCAATACCAAACTGGAATTTATGCTAAATTCGATCTTATACGCACATTACAAAAACAACCTCAACCTGTCTTGTTTAAAAATGACAAGCCTATTATTTTATATAACCCTCATTTTAAGCGTCACCTCTCGTCATGGCATAAATTTGGACATAAAATTTTACAACAATTTGCGAAACAAGATCAATATAACCTGATTTTTACTCCACATTTTAGACTTTTCTATCCCCCATCAAAGAAAGATTTAAATAATTTTGCAAGTTATAAACAATACTCAAATATCTTAATTGACTTAGGAAGCGATCGCAGTATTGATATGACCTATACGCTTGTAGCAAATTTATATTTAGGAGATGTTAGTAGCCAATTATCTGAATTTCTTATTAAACCCAGACCATGTGTTTTTTTAAATGCCCATCATATTCAATGGGAAAATAATAAAAATTATCAATCATGGGCGCTGGGACAGGTTGTATCATCGCCGTATAATATTATAAAAGTAATTAATGAAGCATTTATATTACAAAAAAACTTTCTTCAATTACAAAAAGATTATATACGCAATACATTTGGAACATTAAACAGCCCCACTTCACATATTGGGGCAAAAGCAATTGTTGATTATCTAAGCAGAGCGTAAGATAATATACTTTAATAATTGTTTATAAAACTTGGTGGAATTTTAATTGTGGAAATAGCAAATTATCCTACCCCGACTGATTCTGGTCTAAAACGGCGTTTTGGTGATTTCACGTCCCTTGCTGAGGCTTTGGATTACGCCGCGCAAGGTCAGTCTGGTATTAATTTTTATTCAGCCAAAGGAGCTTTATTAGAATCACTTCCTTACTCTTTATTAAAAGAACAAGCCAAAGATACTGCTAGAAAACTATTAACTCTTGGACTTAAAAAAGGAGATCGTGTTGCAATCGTTGCAGAAAGCGATAGTGATTTCAGTCGAATCTTTTTTGGTTGTCAGTATGCAGGGTTAATCCCCGCACCTATGCCGTTGCCGGTTGCGTTTGCTGGTAAATCAGCTTACATTGATACTTTACGTGGAATGATTACAAATGCATCTGCTAAAGCTGTCATTACTGCACAAACAATACAAAGCTGGACCCCAGAAATTATCAATGGCTTCTCTTTAAAATTTGGAGGAAACCCTGCGGAGCTTATGGATATCAAAGCAGATACAAGCATTGAATTACCCATAATTAATAGTGACGACATCTCTTATTTACAATTTTCTTCGGGAAGTACACGTTTCCCTATGGGAATCGCAGTCACACAGAAATCCTGTCTTGCAAATGCTCATGCAATTGCAAAATATGGTCTGGCTGTAAAAGAAACAGGAGATCGTTGTGTTTCTTGGCTTCCTTTATATCATGATATGGGGTTGGTTGGTTTTTTTATAACACCAATGACTTGCCAGTTAAGCCTCGATCTTTTACCAACCAGAGACTTTGCAAGAAGACCTCATGTTTGGCTTGATATTATCAGCCGTAACAAAGGGACTTTATCTTATAGTCCTTCTTTTGGTTTTGAACTTTGCGCGCGCCGTACACCTTCATCAACACTCGAATTAGATTTATCTTCATGGAGAGCCGCAGGTATTGGAGGCGATATGATTCGCTCCCATATTTTAGAGCAGTTCGCAGAACAATACGCAGTCTATGGATTTAATCCCAAAGCATTCGTAGCCAGCTATGGTATGGCTGAGGCAACATTGGCATTGACCTTTGCCCCATTAAATATAGGCATTAAAACAGATACTGTTGATTTAAATGTTCTTGAAACTGATGGTATTGCTAAACCATGCAATGATCCAAGTATCAACTCACGAACATTTATATTATGCGGTCCTATCCTTCCTGGTCATGAAATTGAAGTACGTAATGAAGATGGGAAAGCCCTGCCAGAACGCCACGTAGGAAGTGTTTTTGTTAAGGGACCTAGTTTGATGAAAGGATATTTTCATCAAGAAGAAGAAACAAAACGCGTTTTAAGTGCTGATGGATGGTTAAGAACAGGCGATCTTGGTTATATGCTTGATAATGAAATTGTTATTACAGGTCGTGAAAAAGACCTTATCATTATCAATGGTCGAAATATTTGGCCTCAAGATCTAGAATGGTCTGCTGAACATAGCTTTAGTGCCCTTAGAAGCCGTGATGTTGCTGTATTTTCTGTTGATACAGACCAACACGAATCGATTGTTGCTTTAGTACAATGTCGCTTCATCGACCCCAAAGAGCGTGAGACATTACAAGAAGAAATGACAAATTTATTTCGTCGTCAACATGGCGTTGAAGTCTCTGTTATTTTAGTACCTCCTCACAGCCTACCTCAAACCTCTTCTGGAAAGCTAACACGGGCACGGGCACGTAAAATGTTATTAAATGGTGAATTTAATATTAACGCATAAGCATCTCGCAAGGTTCTTCTTTAATCGCGACCTTGAGCTTAACCGTTAATTAGAATATCTTGTTTATAAGCTTTTGATCAAAAAGGCTGATTGTTTATTCTTCTACAATCAGCCAATATCAATAAAATCTATTTTAAAAGGATATGCCAATATGACTGAAACGATTGAAAGCGTTTCTCAAACAATTATAGAAACACTTCTAGAAAATCCAAAGGTTCCACGCAATATTTCTTCAAGCAGTAAAATTATCGAAGATTTAGAGTTTGATTCATTAGCGGTTATGAATTTCGTTATGGAAATCGAAGACAAATTAGATGTCTCTGTCCCATTAGATCGTTTAACAGACGTTCGTACAATTCATGACCTTGCCGAAGCCATTATTTCTTTAAAATAAAAAGATCGATTCTTATGGATATCTTCACCAAATTTAAAACACTTGATACCGCTTTCCATCAGCTCTCAGCTGTCTCAAAGCACAATCCTTTTGGCACAACGATTGAAAAAGTGATTTCAGCAACAGTTGGAATCATTAATGGACAAGAAACTTTGTTGTTTGGCACAAATAATTATTTGGGGCTCAGCCAATCAGACGCAGCACGCCATGCCGCTTCAGAAGCCGCATTGAAATATGGTGTTGGCACAACAGGTTCAAGAATCGCAAATGGCACTTACTCTTTACACCAAGCGTTAGAGCACGATTTAGCCAAATTTTTCAATCGCCGTTCTTGCATGGTATTTTCTACAGGATATCAAGCAACCTTAGGAATGGTTTCAACATTAGCTGGTAAAGATGATTATCTTTTCTTAGATGCTGATTGTCATGCAAGTATCTATGATGGCAGCCGAATGAGCCAAGCACAAATTATCCGTTTTCGTCATAATGATGCAGATGATTTACGTAAACGCTTACGCCGACTAGGGGATATTCCTGGAAACAAATTGATTGTTGTTGAGGGAGTTTATTCCATGTTTGGGGACATCATTCCACTTAAAGAATTTACCCAAGTTAAAAAAGAAGAAAATGCTTATTTAATGATTGATGAAGCCCATTCTTTTGGTATTTTTGGCGAGCATGGTCGTGGAATTGCTGAACGCGATCAAGTTGAAGAAGATATAGATTTTACTGTTGGTACATTTTCAAAAAGCCTTGGTACAGTTGGTGGTTATTGCGTTTCTGATCATCCTCAAATGGATTTATTACGCCTTTGCACAAGACCTTATATGTTTACAGCTTCTTTACCTCCAGAGGTCATTGCTGCAACCAGAGCTAACTTAGAAATTATTAGAAATCATCCAGAGTTAATGCATAAATTAAAAGAGAATGCTGCACGCTTCTATCATGCATTACAACAAGTAGGATTTCTTACAGGTCCAGACATTAGCTCTGTCATTTCTGTTATTCTTGATGATGTGCCACAAGCTGCGCGTTTTTGGAATCGTGTTTTAGAATTAGGGGCATATATTAACCTCAGCCTTCCTCCTGCAACTCCAGATAATCGTCCATTATTACGTGCAAGCATTGCTGCGGCACATACAACAGAACAAATTAATAAGCTTGTACAAATTTACATTCAAGCTGCACAAGATATTGGATTATCTTTAAAAAATAACTAACGCTTAAAAACACCCTGGCGATATAAGTGCAATAAAATCCAGGGTGCACTGATTAAAGGATGTTGTTTTTGAAATGATGTTAAATTCAAATCAATTCCCTGATGCCGCTTAATTTTCCAAGCAATATATTCAGCCCCACCTTGAAAAGTAAATGCCGCTTTTATAAGCCTGATTATATTCAAAGGACGGCCAATCTTTTGTCTTATTTTCCATTTATGTAAAGCATTACGCCGATCTATAGCAGAAATTTCTAGAGCAAAATAATTTGTTTTATTTTGGGAAAAAGAAATCCCTAATCCATGCCAAGATGCTTTTAATATTTCATTAAAATATGTTTCTCGGTTTTCTAAGATAGACATGGGGCGATTTTTTGATTCTACTCTAAGCTCTGCACCATAAGTATGTGCAAATAAATTGCACCAAAATGCCTCCCCCCTACCTTCTTCGGGTCCTAAATAAGCAGCCCACCAAGATGCTGTAGCCACAGCACGAACTAAACAACCAAAAAGATCCTGACATGCTTTTGCATCACGACTCCAAATGATTTTAACAGGTTGGCAAAAACGCGCCCACATGGTTGTATCAATAGATTCTAGCCCTGTTGCCTTTCTTAATTGCTTTAAAGATAAAATGGCAACTTTGGCTCTTAAAGAAACTGTTCCTTCTGTATATTCATAATACTCAATATTAGGAGGCAAAAGTTTATTAGCAAGTAAACGCCCAGTTTCATCCTTATACCAATCTGTTAATTCCTCACAAACGATATAAAAATCCAACAACCCTGTTAGGTCTTGTTTCCACAAAGTAGAACCATAATAAATAACACCAACAGGGCGTCTGCCTTTTAAAATAAAGTCTATAAATCTAAAAATTGTTTGAGGAACAGATTCAATTTGAATAGCCGATTGTAAAAGAACAGTAAGCGACATGAACAACAACTATAAACGAACAAAAGAAAATTCAGGACCAACAGATAAATAAACACGATGATCGGCACCCGTATCAAAATGTTCACCATCAAGAATAATTTCTTGCTGAATTTTCATCTCGATTCTTTGAGCAATGCCACTTTGATAAAAACGACTATTTCTTAACCATAAAGGGGATTTTCCACGTAATAATGCCCAACATGCAGAAACAAGCTTGGCAGGATAAGCCTTAACATTTAAATAATGTAGTCGTTGATCATCATGCTCTCCGCCCCAAAAAGGCCACATCCCGCTTGATAGGCTTTGCAATGTTGTGGCTAAAAACAAAAAGCTATTCTCTTTTACCATTTTTTGTTGATCATATTGCAGCTCACAAGGCTCCCCTTTCAGCCACAAATCTCGTGTTTGTGGGAAAACCAACTTTAATAAGGCAAACAGAATCGTTATTCCAACTGCCCAATCATGCGCAAAATTCTTTAGAATCGTTGGATTATGAGCAATATTAATCGCTCTTGTAAATGCTGCTGTTCCAGAAAACATTCCCAAAACCGCAGGTCTGGACGAATCTGACCACTCAATTTTTAAGGCATGACGATGTTGTACCGAAGTAACTAACCTTTGTCTTTCGGATAAAATTTTAATCCTTTGTAACGCTTGTAATCCACGAACTCCAAAGCCAATATCTTTAGCAATTAAATTGGTGTTTCCAGAAGGTAAAATAACCAATTTCGGCATTTTATCAGGTGCATAAGCATGATAAATACTCGTCATAACTTGGCTTATCGTGCCATCTCCACCATCAACGATGATATATTCTACATTTTTAGAGGCACAATGAACCAACATTTCATTAAGTTGTGCAAGAGAACTGGGGGCACAATAACGATTACCTAACCATTCTGATGCAAATTGTGAAAAATCTGTATCTTCATTTTGGTTTAATCGACTGGTTGGATTTTTAATCAAGGCAATATTTTGTATCACAAACCGTTTCCAACATTCTATATAACTTGTTTTTAACAAAGAAGAGTCGTAATAAAACATTTATATATAGCAAATGTTTTATATACTACTCTTGTTCTTTTATGAAAAAATGAATAGAAAAATCAACTATATTATAGCAAAATTATAGCAAACTTATATATTATCATGAACGAAAGATCATTAACTAAAGGATAATTACTTTTGAAACGCTTTACGATTGCTCATATTTCTGATCTTCATTTACCCTTAGAGACTATTGATTTTTCAAAACTATCTCTTTGTAATAAGCGTTTTTTAAGTTTCTTATCATGGAAAAAACGCCGCCTAACTTTACAAAAAAAGAATCTTGATCTTGTTATTCAGGATATGCAAGCACATCAACCTGATCTTGTATTAATTTCTGGAGACCTCACCAACCTTGCATTACCAGAAGAATTTAAACAAGCTGCGGAATGGTTACATCAACTACCTTTTCCCAATATTCTTTTAGTCCCTGGGAATCATGATTGTCTAATTAAAACAGAATGGCATGATACACATGCATATTGGACACCATGGACCAAAGCTTATGGAAAAGAGGATTACCCAACCATTACAAAAACAGATACAACTGCAATTATTGGAATTTCTACGGCTGTACCAACACCTCCTTTTTTTGCCAGCGGCTATATTGACCAAAACCAACTAGACCGTATTAAAGAAGCCTTACGCAAAACAAAAGAAGAAAAACTTTTTCGAATTGTTATGTTACATCATCCCCCGATTTCTAGTATTACTAAAGAAAGAAAAGCTTTGAGAAATCGAAAGAAATTAAAAGCAATTCTAATGGAGGAAGGGGCAGAAATGATTTTATATGGTCATACTCATAAAACAATTACGCAGAAATTCCCTCATACAAATATTCCAATGCTCGGTATTGCTTCAGCCTCATCCAATGCTTGTCGTATCCAACGGCAAGCTGCATGGCGCAAAATTATTATAGAGCCTCAAAATAATCACCTACATATTCATTTTTCAGTCAGATCATTAGATAAAAACCAACAATTTATTGAACAACCTGCATTTTACCTAAACCATCAACTGTAGTTTTCGCCTTGTCAAAAGATCATTCCCCCTTACAACATAAAAAAAATTTCTGGTCTACACTTATTCCAGGAACATTAGATCATTATTGCCTGTCTTTAGCCCTACCAATTTTTTTCATTGCACTTGGAATTATTCTCGCTGCACTGATGCTAGAACGCTTATTAGTCTTGCTTGATTTACTTGCTGCAGATAGTAGCCCTCTAAGTACTTTTTTAGGCTTACTTGCTGATCTTGTTCCTCATTATTTAGGGTTAGCTATTCCAGCGGCACTCTGTGTTGCTATTTTTTCCAGTGTTCGACAAATGAGCCTCAATAATGAAATTGATGCTTTGCTTAGCTCTGGTATTTCTTTATTTCGTTACTCACGCCCTTATATCTTAAGCGGGGGTGTTGTCAGCATTTTATGTATTATTTTATATGGATATATACAGCCTTATGCACGATATGATTTCCGTGCAGCATTTTTTTATGCCTCTCATGCAGGATGGGTTCCCAATATACAAAGCTATACCTTAGTCAAACCAAACGACCATCTTGTAATGATTGTTAATGAGGCCACACAACATGGTACCCAATTATCAGGTATTTTTATTCGACAAAAAACAGTTAATAAAAATAAAAAACCCATTGAGCATATTATTATTGCACAAAAAGGCTCTTTTTATACAACTCAAAACCGATCTGAAATACAATTAAACTTATATAACGGACAGAATCTTACATTAAGCACACAGAATAATAACAGCCTTACAGATTTTGATCAGGTAATAAAAACTATAAAACAAGAAGGGAAAAAGGTTGCTTTTCGAGAACGTGGAGATGATGAAAGAGAATTAACAATTACTGAGCTCTATCAACAATTACGCCATCATACTATTACATCCATTTCTATTTTAGATATTAAAGCAGAATTTCATTTTCGCCTTGTAAGAGCCTTATCTATTTTATGTATCCCCCTTTTAGCAACTGGTTTAGCTATTATGAAAAAAAGAAGGCGACGTAGCTGGGGGTTAATTATTGCTGCCGTTACATTATTAGCTTATGATCATATTCAACAATTTGGCTCTAATTTAGTTGCCACAGGACATCACTCTGCCTTTGTTTCTTTATGGGTCCCTTTATTTCTTTTTTTCTTAATGTGTTGTTTTATATTATTATTTAAAAGTGGTTCTTTAAGATTTTCCTTAACCTCTTTATTTAAACAATCTTCTCACCATATGGATAAATAATGAAAAATATGTTTAAACAGCATCAGTTAATTATTTATCTTTCCGCACGATTGTTGGGAACAGTTCTGGGGACAGCGATTTTACTGACCACCGTTATGGAGGCTTTGACTCTGCTTGAGCAAATGTCCCCTATTTTAGAGCGACATTTAGGGATCAAAGGCATTATCCATTATATGGCCTTACGTTTACCCTTATTGTTTAGCTCAATCTTACCCCTTAGTATGTTAATTGGTTCAATTATAATGTTCACACAATTAACAATAAATACAGAAATAACCATTTTACGCTCAGCAGGCTTATCAACCTTAGGACTGATAAAAAGGCTCTTACCTGCTACTTTATTCTTAAGTTTTGTTTGTTTTGTTTTTTATGATCAGATAACACCACGCTCAGAGCTTAACTTAGCTGTCTGGTGGAATAAAACAAATTCAACACCAGAAAAAAACAAAGATTTTTATTTTTACCAAAATTTAGATATTACTAATGTGAATTATATTGCCTATGGTGGCAACAAAGCTATCGGGTTAACTATTTATAAAAGAAAAGATTTATCTCATCTTGAAACCATTTTAACAGCCGACAAAGCACAATATATTAATAAAAAATGGATTCTCTCCAATGTAAAAATTCTGAATATTACTCCAGGGGTTCCTTTGGAATTTATAGACATTACAGAACCAGACAAACAAATTTGGGATATTCCTTTAACCCCTCGTGATTTAGTAGAGCTTTCCATACCATCACTACCACAAACCCTTCACAGTATGTTTTCACAGTTATCTCATACAAAACCGTTTCGTTCACCCACAAACGCCATAAAAACAGCAATATGGGAGCGATTCTTTTTACCCATTACCTTTATAATTATGCTAATTATTGCTATACCAGTGACCTCTATTCCTCCAAGAACTGGATTAAAAAGCTGGTTACCTATATATTGTTTAGGGGCGGGATTATTCTTTATTATTTTTCAGGAGGTTTTACATGCCTTAGGTAAAGCAGGGACATTACCCGCGCCTATTGCTGTAATCCCTTCTCTCTTAATATTCATCTTAGCAGCCAGTGCTATTATTCTAATGATTGAAGAAAAACCATGAAAAACCAATCTGTCCTTGAAATTATACGAAACCAAGAGCTTCGCTCTGGTCGTAGTTATGACCTAGGCAAAATGAACTTAAAAGAATTATGGGTCGCTTATTTAACACATGGCACCATTTTGCTTTATTTTGGCCTTATTATTGCCTGTATTATCGGTATTTATTACACATTCACAGGGTGGATTCCTGTTATAAGTTCAATTATCGTTATGATATTAGGCTTCCCTTTAATTTGGTATATTATCCATCGTTGGATTATGCACGCTACTTTTTTATATCAAATTAAATGGACAGCTTCCTTATGGAAAAGAATTCACTTTGATCACCATCAGGATCCACATCTTTTAAATGTCCTATTTGGTTCCCCTTTAAATACTATTCCAACAATTGTCATTGTTGGTGGCGGAATCGGATATGCTGTTGGTGGGGTACCAGGTATTTTTGCTGCGATTGGAACTTCTGTTTATATGGCCTGTTTTTATGAATTCTTTCATTGTATTCAACATCTAGGATATAAACCAAAATCTAAATACGTATTACGTATTAAACAGCTTCATGTAATGCATCATTTTCATTATGAAAAAGGAAATTATGGCATTACCAATTATTTTTGGGACAGAATATTTGGCACTTTTTATGAAGATGCAAAAAGCCGTCCTCGTAGCCCAACAGTATTCAATATGGGATATGATATTAAAGAAGCAGAACGTTATCCATGGGTTATGTTAAAAACGGGTGCTCCTCCTCGTGATCGTCCTGAAGGTTCTAACTTTCGTGAACAAAAAAAATCATCACCTACACATAACCAAAAAGCGGCTTAGGGAAAAAATATGGAACGTGAATCTGTTAATGTTTTAATTTTATCTGGATCTAGAGAGGGTAAACAAGACCCTCTAGCCAAACAAGCTCACGTTTCTCATAAAGCTATTCTTCCTATTCTTGGACGACCGATGATTGATTATGTTGTCCAAAGCCTAGCCAAAGTCAGCCTTATTGAAAAAATTGCAGTAAGTATTGAACAACAATCCATTGTTAAAGATATTCTACCTGAATATATCCAATATTTACCCGCAGCCTTAGGCCCCAGCGACAGTGTCATTCAAGCCATTAAGGCACTTGGAACCCCTTTACTCGTCACAACAGCAGATAATCCTTTATTAAAATCTGAATGGGTTGATTACTTTTTAAATGAAGCCGAACGGGTAAAATGCGATATTGCAGTTGGCGTTGCCTTAAAAGAACAAATAGAATCTGACGTACCGAATACAAGCAGAACTTATATTAACCTTGCAGATGGATCTTTCTCTGGTTGTAATCTTTTTTTATTCAGAACCCCTAAAGCAATACAAGTTGCTAAATTATGGCAAAAGCTTGAACAACACCGAAAAAAACCTCTAAAAATGGGATATTTATTAGGATACAAAATTATTTTAAAATATCTATTTAAATGTCTCACTCGCAATGCATTAAAGAAGAGAATTTATCAACTCACCCAAGCAAAAACGCATTTTGTATTAATGCCATGGGGACAAGCCGCAGTTGATGTCGATAAACCTGAAGATTTGATAATTGTTAACTCGCTCATTCGAAATTAATTTATTTAATGCGTATTGCATATATTATTAATTCTCTTGAAGGTGGTGGTGCAGCTTTTCCTATTCCTGCAATTCTATCCTTAATGCGTGATTATGGGGCAGACGTTAAAATTTTTGCCCTTACCCAAAAAGATGGCAAAGCATTACCCTCAATACACAAAGCACATCTACCCGTTATCGTTCGAGAGGGAGGAATAAAAGATCATCTTCAAGCTTTTTTATGGCTTAATCAACAAATCAAAAACTATCATCCCACCCATTTATGGACATCCTTAACACGCGCAACCTTGCTAGGTCAACTTATTGGACTTACAAACCATATTCCTGTTACTAGCTGGCAACATGCTGCTTATCTCAAACCTTGGAACCTAAGACTTTTAAAAGCAACACGTTCTCTTTCAAAATTATGGATCGGAGATTCTCAAAGAATTACTACTTTGACACAACAACGCCTCCATATTCCTGCGCAAAAAATAATTACATGGCCCATTTTTAAAACCTCTCCTGATGCTTTAAAAGCTTCTCCTTGGCAAAAAGGACAAACCATAAAAATTGCTTCAATGGGACGATTACACCCTGTTAAAGGATATGATATTTTAATCAAAGCTTGTTCTATACTAAATCAATATTCCAACATTCCACCTTATAAAATTTCTATTTATGGGAATGGTCCTGAATATGAAAAGCTACAAGCGCTTATCGAACTTTATAAATTACAAAATCAAATTGAATTAGCTGGCTTTGCCCCTCATGTAGAACAAACCCTTGTGCAACATCACCTATATATCCAACCTTCCCGTTCCGAAGGATTTTGCGTAGCCGCTCACGAAGCAATGCAAGCAGGATTACCCATCATTGCCAGTCAAGTCGGAGAGCTACCTTTCTCAATCACCGAGCATAAAACTGGGTTAACCGTTCCACCAAATGATCCCCTTGCCTTAGCAAATGCTTTATATGAAATTTTAAAAAAGCCAGAACGTCTCTATTCAATGGGGCAACTCGCTAGACAAACCGTTATGGATAAATTTTCTACTAAACAATTTAACCAAATTGGACTAAAAATATATAACCGTATGCAGAGTCTCATATAAATATCAATAAAGAAAAAGCCTCTTAGAAAATAGGCTTATGCCCACAAAATTGCATTATGCTACCCCATAAAAATAGCCTAATTTCTTCTTTAAACGATAACCTACATCAATTTTAAAACGATGAAGAGGAGATTGTGCCATGATTTTTGCATCAATTAATGTATAATTTCCCATAGCACTTAATGTATGAACACCGTGGCAATAAGATCCAAAATTTGCAGAATTGGCTTTTAATTGACCGACAACATGCGCTTCAAAATTATCTTTTGTCAGGCAAGTTATCTTTAAAAAAGATAATCCCCCTCCATAAGTTATTGTGCAATCTTGCGTTGGCAAAAAAATACCTTGATCTGTCATCAAAACACTTCCACCAGGACGCGAGCTTTCTGGTGTAATACGCACTGGATTTTTAGAGTGAACTTGCCAAGGTCCCATCAAAGTTTCTGAAAAAGCAACCGACAATACACTTTGACGACTATATCCAGACTCTGCTGGTGTATAAAACATCCACCATAGACCATCATGAAAAAAGACACTTGGATCAATAACAATTTCTGGAAAAGAAAATTCTGGAACAACCTTCCACTGATAGGGAAATTGAGTCGCCTGATATAACGTTGTTTTTCCAGATTGATATGCCTCTGGCAGCATATAAATATTGCCTTGGTCTTTAATAATCATTGGATAAGATAAATGCCATGGTTCTTGCAATACCACAGCTCGCTCCAATAGCTGCATTGATTCATTAAAAACCAAAACCTCTATTCGTCCATGCCGATCTCTATAATTATACCCTTCAGCAAAAATATACAAATTCCCATTATAGTGTAACCCAAATGGATCTGCTAAAAATTGAAAAGGTGGTTCTTCGTCAAGCCAATGAATATGATGAACCCCATTAGCAATGATTTGTGCCATTGGGGTTTTCATAATTCCCACACGCCAAATGTCTGTTTCATAAATAGACACGTGTTTGTAACCTTCTTATTCTGAGATTTCATTTAAAAATAAAAGTTGCATAGGACGCTCTAAATAAGGCTCAACTATTTTTGCTAGATTTTTAAAATGTGCTGTTTGCATATGAAAATCGAGCGCTTTTTGATTCTCCCAATGCTCTATAAAAACAACACGATTTTTATTTCCGCGTTCTAAATGTGCTCTATAAAATCGATTTCCGTCTTCTTTTCGCGTATGTTCAACACATTCTTTAACGACCGTCGAAATTTTATCCCATGATCCTGCTTTTAAATCTAATGTTGCAATCAGTTTGAATTCTTGTGACATTTGATATTCCTTATATTTCGTGTTACTTTTGGTTATTCTATATAAAAACTTATATTCTATTGATATCTATCTTTAAAAAGCATAAACTTTACACTTAAAAGCAAATATCGCCATCATTTATTCAAAATCAAAGCATATATCTTATTTACTTTTTAACATATTTTCTAGCATATCAAAAAACAACATGTAAATAATATCTAAATCATACAAACACCAATTTGTTTACCAAGGTTAACCCAATTATGACGGACGCTCTTTCTCGCCGATTTGAGGCAGCTCAAACAATTGTTCAAAAAGCCGCTGAAATGGCGCTTTCGATGCGCCCTGCACCTGGAGGCCCCCAAGGATCTTTAAAACATGCTCAAGACTGGTTAACGGAAACAGACGGTAAGGTCGAGGCTTTTATCTCTCAGGAAATGAAAAAATTTTTTCCAGAAGATGGTTTTCAAGGCGAAGAGGAAGGTCAAACCCGAACTGGTTCTTTACGCTGGATTGTCGATCCCATTGATGGAACCTCTAATTATGCACGAGGTCGAAATAGATGGTGTGTTTCTCTTGGACTGATGGAAGGGAATACACCCATATTAGGTGTTATTGCGGCCCCTCCTGTACAAGAATTCTATACTGCCAGATTAGGACATGGCGCTTTCATGAATGGCAAACCTATTCATGCCTCTCCTGTCACAGATCCTAAAATCTCTATGATTGAATTAGGCTGGAGTCACGTTAGCAAAAAAGACGAGTTCTTAAAGTATGCTAATGCTATTCTTGAAACTGGTGCTATGATTCGCACATTAGGATCTGGAACCATGTCTTTGGTTGATGTTGCTAGCGGTAGGCTAGATGGACATTTTGAAATGGCTATTAATTTATGGGATGTTGCCGCAGCCTTAGTTTTACTCAAAGAAGCTGGGGCTAAAATTTCTTCATTTTTAGAAGATGGCGGCTTACATCAACCCACTCCTATCCTCACTGCTGCGCCAGGTTTGGCAGATTTGCTTTCCAAAACTGTCAATATCCCTTTAAGCTCCTCTTAATCACTTTCTCTGTCTTATTTTATTTAATTGTTTAAAATATGAAAAACTTTAACACTTATAAATATCTTTCTCTTTGTTTTACTGTTGCTCTTGGAATAAATTTTTCCAATAACGCACAAGCAAATACAAAATCAGAACAATCTTTGGTGGATCATGCAACGCTCGCCGTTCAAGACATTTATACCAACGTCCCCACAGATAGCAAACTCTATAACCGTTTAAAAGAAGCCAGAGCTGTAATGATCTGTCCTGCCATTACACGCATTTCTTTAGTGTTTGGAGGCTCTGGGGGGGACTGTGTTCTATTATCCAGAGATGCACAAGGATCTTGGTCTAGCCCTGCTTTTTACAAAATGTCTAGTGGATCTTTTGGGTTACAACTCGGCGTTGAAAACTCAGAAATCATGCTATTTGTTATGAATGAAACCAGTTTACGTTCACTACTAGATAGCCAATTCGCTATGGGTGCCAGTGCCTCTGCAACTGCTGCAACAGCAAATAGCAGCGCAGATAGTGGTGCTTCAAATATTTACACCATTCAAAAAAGTTCAGGATTATTTGCTGGAGCCGCTCTTAAAGGTTCGAAATTAAAAATCAACAGTAAATCTAATCATAATTATTATAATGAAACCGTTGGACCTGAAGATATTGTTATTGCAATGCGCGTTAATAACTCAGGCGCAGACCCATTAAGACGTATGCTGATTAAACTAAGCAATCAAGCAACAACAACGACAAATACCAGCACAAAAGCTAAAAAAAGCAATAAGCAACACAATGAGACCAATAGCGATATTGACTCTGGGGCTATTCAACTTGCCCCTAGCGGAGGAAATGGTAGCATTAAATCTGAAAATCTAGCCCCGCCCCCAGCTAAAAAATATTAATCCAATTACCCAATAGCCAAGTTAAACTTGGCTATTTTTTTTCCTTACGCAATAACACATTATGATTATGTTCACTTAATGAGTTAGAAAAACTATGTCCTCCAGTTCCATTGGCAACAAAATATAACATATTCCCATCAATTGGGTGTGCAACCGCTTCTAATGCAGCCTTACCTGGAGCACAAATTGGGGAAGGAGGCAAAGAATTTGTCCAATATGTATTATAAGGGCTTTCTATCATCCAATCACTTCGGGTTAATGGACGATCTAATTTTCCTTGCCCGCTCGTTAACGCATAAATTACCGTTGGATCGGATTGTAACTTCATCCCTGATTGTAAACGATTAATAAAAACACGTGCAATCATTGGACGTTCTCTGGGAAGAGCTGTTTCTTTTTCAACAATAGAAGCAATCGTAACCAAATCTTTGGGTGTTTTTATAACAGCGATAGGTTTTCGATTTTTCCAAACTTGATCTATAGTTGTTTGCATTGCCACTTGCATTCTCTTTAATAGCTTTTCTCGTGAATAACCATATTCATAAGCATAAGTTTGTGGCAGAACACTTCCTTCTGTAGGAATTTGAATCTCACCTGTTAAAAAAGGCGCTTGATTAATTAAATTCTCTATTTGATATGCGGTCAACCCTTCTGGAATGGTTAACTCGTGCTGTACAGGCTTCGCATGACGTAAAATAAATAAAGTTTGCTCTATCGAAACATGCTTGGGGAAAGTAAATTCCGCTGCATGCAATGCCCCTTGTTTAGAGGTTATTTTTACAGCAATTTGAAAAATAACTTTATCAATAAAACTATCTGCAAGTACATGTTCTTGTTGTAACTGTCTTAAGATAGACTCAACATTTCCCTTAGAAATCACAATATTTTTTGTAGTGTCTAAGATCCCAGGCCTAGAATAAATACTTTTACCAAACACAAATACAACTAAAAGAACGACTAGTAATGCGCCTAAACTTATCAATAATTTACGCATTATTATGTATCCTCAAGTTATTTTGGGTTAAACTTTCTTAAATAACAAAGAAGCGTTTGTTCCACCAAAACCAAAACTATTTGATAAGGCAATATTCACTTGGCGGCGTTGCGCTTCATGTGCAACACGATCAATAACTGTTTCTTGTGAAGGATTATCAAGATTCAATGTCGGAGGGACAACATTATCACGAATAGCTAATAAAGAAAAAATTGCTTCTACAGCCCCTGCTGCACCGAGCAAATGACCAATAGACGTTTTTGTCGAAGACATAGCTAATTTTTTACCAGCATCTCCGAAAAGACGTTCAACAGCCTCTAATTCAAGATCATCCGCTTTGGTAGAAGTACCATGTGCATTAACATAGTTAATATCTTCAACAGTAATACCTGCATTTTTTATAGCAGCACGCATTGCCCTGTAGGCCCCATCATGTCCTTCTGCAGGGGCAGTAATATGATAAGCATCACCAGACATTCCGTATCCAATGACTTCACCATAAATTTTAGCACCACGTGCTTTGGCATGTTCATATTCTTCTAATACAACAATACCTGCCCCTTCGCCCATAACAAAGCCATCTCTGTCTTTATCCCATGTGCGTGAGGCTTTTGTTGGTGTATCATTAAATCCAGTAGATAATGCCCGCGCAGCAGCAAAACCTGCGATTCCTAAAGAGCAAACAGCAGCTTCTGCACCACCAGCAACCATCACATCAGCATCCCCTAAAGCGATTAACCGAGTAGCATCACCAATAGCATGAACACCCGATGCACATGCGGTTACCGCAGCATGATTCGGCCCTTTAAATCCATATTTAATGGAAACATAACCAGAAACCAAATTAATCAACGATGATGGAATAAAAAATGGTGAAACTTTACGAATTTCACCTTCGTGGACTTTAATAGACGTTTCGTAAATCGTTTGTAAACCACCAATTCCAGAGCCAATCATTACCCCAGTAGAGCAACGTTCATCCTCATTTTGTGGTACCCATCCAGAATCTTCAACCGCTTGAATCGCAGCCACTAATCCTAGATGAATAAAACGATCCATCTTCTTTTGATCTTTAACAGGAATCCATTCGGCAAGATCTAACTTACCTTCGGCTTTAGTTCCAGCTGGAACCTCACCTGCAACACGTGCAGGAAGATTGGAAGCATCAAAACTGCTAATCGCGTTAATACCGCTTTCACCAGCAATCAAGCGATTCCAAACATTATCGATACCAATTCCAAGAGGACTGACAATCCCCATACCGGTGACAACTACGCGACGCTGAAAAATTGTTTTATTTCCTGCCATCTGATCAACCTATATGCCTCTTGAAATCGATAATAAAAGATAAAATTAAGAAGATTGTTTTTGCTTTTCGATATAATCAATAGCATCTTTAACAGTTGCAATCTTTTCAGCTGCATCTTCTGGGATTTCAACACTGAATGCTTCTTCAAAAGCCATAACTAATTCAACTGTGTCTAAGCTATCTGCGCCTAAATCATCAATAAAGGAAGCTTCTGGTGTTACTTTTGCTTCTTCAACACCAAGATGTTCAACTACGATTTTTTTAACTTTATCGGCGATATCGCTCATCTAATTTAATTCCTTCTGCTTGCTATAAGCATTATTTAGTGGTCTTAACTCTATTAATTTCAAAGATTTGTTCTATAACAAACCCTTTATATGTAACTCATTCTGCATGGGGCATATCATATTTATAACAAATAGCCAAGCCAAACTTAAAAATTACATATTCTCGTTTATGTTTCTACCCAATAATTCTTTATTAAGATAACGTCAATATATGATTTTTACAACACTTGGTCGATTAAATCATTGCCATCCCACCATTTACATGAAGGGTAGAACCCGTTACCCATTGTGCTTCATCAGAAGCTAAATAAATAACAGCCGCAGCAATATCCTCTACTTTACCCATGCGTGTGCATGGAATTTTTTCTAGTAATTTTTCACGTTGTGCTTCTGGGATTTGATCTGTCATTGCTGTTTCGATAAAGCCTGGAGCAACAACATTAACAGTAATTCCTCGGCTAGCAACTTCTAAGGCCAAAGATTTGCTCATCCCAATTAAGCCTGCTTTTGCTGCGGAATAATTTGTTTGACCTGCATTGCCTGTAACCCCAACAATCGAAGCGATATTAATAATACGTCCATAACGTCTACGCATCATCCCTTTAATTGCAATTTGGCTTAAACGAAAAGGAACAGAAAGATCTACATCTAATACAGTTTGCCAATCGCTATCTTTCATACGCAACGCCAAAGTATCCCGTGTTAAACCTGCATTATTCACCAAAATATCAATAGGTGTGCCAAAAAGTTCCTCGGCATTAGGAATAAGGGCTGTAACAGATTCTGGGTCTGTTAAATTCGCAACTTGAATTTTTGCTTGTTCTTCGCCGCCTAATTGTTCTTGCACTTCTTTTAAAACATTTTCTCTGGTGCCTGACAAAACCACTTTTGCACCTTGTGTAATCAAAGCTTGTGCAATGGCGCTTCCAATACCTCCAGATGCCCCAGTAACCAGAGCAACTTTTCCTTCTAGCTTAAACATAATCGTTCCTTTTATTCACTTTTAGAATTTGAAAAAACATTTACAAATTGATCAATATCTGCGGGTTCGCCAACAGGATAAACTTGACGATCTCTTGCAGTACGACGCATTAAATTTGACAAAACTTTTCCAGAACCAATTTCAAAAAAGACTTCAACCTCTTTATCCAGCATAAATTGCATGGTTTCTGCCCAACGAACTGGCGCAGTCACTTGTTTTACCAATAATTCTTTTACTTCTTGCAAATCCGTATAAGGTTGTGCCGTTACATTTGCTAAAACAGGGCAATGAAATGGTTTTAAAACCAATGATGCCAAAGCCTCTTGCATTTTTTCTGCCGCAGGGTCCATTAAAGGACTATGAAAAGGTGCTGAAACCGTTAATTTAACAACTCTACGTATTCCCTCTTCAGATGCATAGGCAATCGCGCGATCAATTGCATCCATATGCCCAGAAATGACAACTTGACCAGCCCCATTATCATTTGCAACCGCCACCAAAGAATGAGGATTACTGCAATCATCACAAATTCTTTGGGCTTGTTCTATATTTGTGCCCAGCAATGCTGCCATTCCGCCCATGCCTTTGGGTAAAGCATTTTGCATTGCATCCCCACGCAAACGTAATAAGGTTGCTGTGGTTGCAAAATCAAACACCCCTGCCGTACATAATGCTGAATATTCACCTAAAGAATGTCCCGCAGCAAAGGCAATATTATTTTTAATATTTAACCCAGCTTCTTTTTCTAAAACGCGAATAACCGCCATAGAATGCGCCATCAATGCAGGCTGTGCATTTTGTGTTAACGTTAATTCTTCCTCTAGTCCCTCCATCATAATTTTAGACAAGGGTTGTTTCAACGTTTCATCTAACTCTTCAAAAACTTCACGTGCAACAGGAAATGCTTTTGCAAGCTCTTTACCCATTCCTACATATTGACTACCCTGACCAGGGAAAAGAAAAGCATTAACCGCCATTGATTATTCCTAAATAAATATCTCACGAATTAAAGTAAAATACGGAAACTATCCCATATCACTGCTGGGATTTCACGTAAACGCCAAACCCAACATTTATAAAAATTACGAGAAGCTTTTCCCAAAGCAGCAATGCAACATGTATGCCACCCCGATAAAAACATTAACCACCAACAGCGTGGCAAATGGTAAGCATTTGAAACAATAAATATCGTTGTTTGCTTTTTTGAGAAGCCTAATTTTTGCAATAAAACAGAGCAAATAAGTACAGATTGAATTGTATTTTGTGCCTGATCTTCACAAATAATCTGTTTTTCGCTCACACCGTGCTTTAACAATAATTGTTTCATCACTTCTGCTTCTGTAATTCCTTGTTTTGGGTTTCCGCCAGTGACAATATATAAAGGGTGCAAAGTTAAATTTCCATAGTGCACCGCTGCTTCTATCCTAGCCATTAATACACGTTGTGGCGTTCCGTCTTGTTTTAATGCTGCCCCAAAAACAAGAATAGGCTGTTGTTTCATTCAGCTTCTCGAACAAAGACTTGATTAAGAGATCTTAATTTTTCAAAAGTATCTAACCAAAAAGGAATAATTTTCTTTTCTGGAACACCGCGTGTTTTAACAACGTCTATAATTTCACCCAAGGATCTTTTTCCATCAATCAATCCTAAAAACCCCCTGGCTTGGGGTAATAAGGGAACCATAATCGTCAATGTACCCAACGAAAATGGCAATAAATTAGAAGGTAAAATTTGACTAGCCAATACATCACCAGGCATTTCTCGCATAAAAGGAATCGATTCCAATGCTTGAGGATCTACAAAAGAAAGCGCATCCTCTGCTTTACGAATATAAACAACATGCGTTGCCATGTTCCCTGCTAACCCTTCTGCAACGACGGCTTGGGTACGCAAGTCCATTTGCTCTATTCGTTCTCTCACCTTTGGATCTGTAATAAGATATCGAGGATCATACCGTGCTGGCTCAACAAAACAATTGATCTGGAAACCTGTTTGTATAATCAAATCCCATAATCTATCAACAGTATATGCTTGATCCCTAGGATTTAATAGTAAATCGTATAAACCCGCATCCCCACCAGTCAGATGATCGCCAAAGTTATTATTCGCACGCAACCAAGCCGTTTGTGGTAAATGGCGCATGATTCGTTTTGCTATATCTAGTCTCTGTGCGGGTTTTTCTTCAATAGGTGCCAAACGAGATAACGCATCTTGAAGCATATATACCCCTGTGCGTCCATGAGGTGCATAAACCATCAATCCAATGCCACCCCCTTGTTTTAAAGCCGCTTTTAAAATTAAAAGTGCTTGTTCAGGATCTGGCAAATGATGTAAAACCCCACAACAATCAATATAATCAAATGGCTCCAAACCCAATTGAGGTAAATCAAAAATAGACCCCTGGATAAATTGAAGATTAGTCAATCCACGAACTTTAGCACGTTCTTTGACGATTGTTAAAACAGCTTCTGCACGATCAAGGCACACAACCTCACCTGGACGATTTTGACGTGCCATTTGTTGTGCCACCATAATAGCAGCATCACCCGTTCCACACCCTGCAATCAAAACCCTTAAAGAATCCGTTTTTTTTCTTTTCCCGCCAAAAATCCAATAATCAATTTCATTCAAATGGCTGGGACTGCCAATAAATAATCTTTTTTTCTCATCCAAAGGATTCCGTTCTGGATAAGGATAAGCTTCATATTGCGCAGCTAAACTAAGGTCTTGTTGATCGTGCTCTTTTGTCATTTATGCTCTTACTACCAATTTTCCACGTTGCCAGGCTTCAGCAGCTTCATGCGCATCCATACCTTCAACCCGCATCGCTTGTTCCATTAATTTGATGACTTGATTGCCTAAAGTCATTTCTTCTAGCTCATCTATTAAATCACCACCTAAAGAAGCTATACATTCTTTTTTAATTAAAAGCACAGCTTGTTGCTCTTGGCCTAATAAATTTTTAGGATCTTCTAACCGATATATCATATCAGAATCTTCTAAAAAACTAGGGGAATATAAGGAAATAATTTTATCTTCTTGAGAGGTCATGATGTCTCTATATTGACTGACGGCCTCTTCATCTGAAAGCATAACCAAGCTATATCCTACATCTAATAATCCATAAGCATTAAATACAGATTGCAAACGATTATAAATTGTTTCAGGCACTATAATCTGTTTTTGGATATATGATAATTGTGACAACTGATCGATTGATGTAATTTGACCCTTAAACTTATTCGGCAAAGCCACAAATAAAGAAGGCTGATATAAACAGCCGACTTTTTTCATAGATGAAGCAGAGTTAAGCAACAGTTGATGGATATCGGGCGCCCATATCGTGGCAAAAATATCAATTTCCCCAGCACAAAGTTCTTGAAATAATGCAGCTTTTTCGCCTGTAATTAACTCAACATCCAGCACCCCATGTGCTTCCAACACACGTAAAACGGCTGCTGCCGCTGCTTCGTGAATAGGAATATCAAAAAAACCCAACTTTAAACACTCGTGGTCCACTATCTCTTTACCTTACTTTATAGATCTGTAATCAATATTGAATATTACGCCAAACCAGAAATCTGCTTTGCATAAGATTTTTGCTGAATCTTAATAATCCACATCATCACTTTTGCAAAGAACTCTTGTAATTTCATCGGAGGCATCCAGCCAATGGTTTTAAACACCATATTCACAACACGAGCCACATGATGACGTTGATACAAAGGCATTGCTTTGGCCATATATAAAGCAATACACCGTTTATGATTATAAGGCATTCCTTCTGGTTCATTCGTAATATGAAAAGCTGAAGCCAATTCATCATCTTGGCTCTCGACAATACGTCCCAAAGCTATTTTTGCACGTGACCATTTAGATAAATTATCTTGGGGTAAATACCGTTTCATACAATCATAAAATAATTTATAATGTCGAAATTCATCCCCTGCAATTTTACGGCAAATCTCTTTTAATACAGGTTCTTGCACATAATCTGCCAAAGCACTGTAATAAGAAGAAGTACCAACCTCAACCATTGCACGCGCGATAAATTCTCCAGCATGGGAACCACGAATAGAATTATCCGTATCTAAATCAATTTTATAAAATTCTCTAAATCGATCAAAGCTTTGACGATAATTCCAACCAGGATCGGCCAACATCGCCCATCGCCCTAGGACTTCTCCATGTTGAACTTCTTCTGCTTCCCAATCTTCAAACAGTTTCTTTAATTCTGGATCATGTTCAAAAACATTGTTTAAATAAACAGTATAATCCACACTATTTCGTTCAACAACAGAAGCCGCTTTTATCAAAGGTACAACCTTTGGGTCAATAAGAGAAGGATCAAACCGATCCCATTTGATCTGCTCGATATCCCAATGTTTCATAATTTTATACCTTGAAATTAATGAGTGAATATAATTTTTTTAAATTATATATTTTTAAACACTATAGGGCAAAAGAAAATATAAACGAACTTTTTTAACACTATAATTGATACGAAGAAACAAAACAGGTATCTATTATTTTAGAGGAAATCGGCGTTCCATCCCATTTAGGGCAGCGATCCTTATCAATCACACTAGCCCGAACCCCCTCTATAAAGTCAGATCGCATGACTAAATGACTCACAATATTAATATCCTGTTGTAAAACAGCTTTTAACGTCGATAATTTATGATGCCAAGCTTTATAAGTAACCTGTAAAGAAAAAGGGCAGGCTTCTAAAATATTTTTTAAATCTTCTTGTGCCCAAGGAAAAGAACTTTGCTTTAACTTAGAAATAATATCTTCAACGCTTGTTGCACTGTAAATACGATTTACTTCTTGTAAAAAAGATGGCTGATATTCTTTTTCTCGTTTTAAAAAGCTTAAAACCGCGTCTATATCTCTTTTCTCTAATTGAGAGAGAATCATATCAACCATAGAAGAAGAAACAATGTAATCTGCAAATCCGAGTATAATTGCTTCTTCTGCCTGAAATCTCTTACCCGTTAACATCATCCGTAGCCCACTATATCCAGGGGCTTTGCCAAACAAAAAGTTACTACCCGCATCTGGGGTCAAACCAATCATCACCTCTGGCATTGCCAAAATGGCACGCTCTGTCACAATACGATGCGAAGCAAAACATCCCAAACCAATGCCCCCGCCCATTGTAATTCCATCCATAATCGTAATAACAGGTTTAGGATATTGAGAGATATAATAAACCAATTGGTAATTATGTAGAAAAATATCAACAGCTTGCTCATACTGTCCAGACTTCATAAAAGATGCAATTTGACGGATATCCCCTCCTGCACAAAAAGCCCTAGCGTGTGAACTATTAATAACAACAGCCTTAATCAGGTGATTGGACTTCCAACGCTCTAATTGAGTAATAATCTCTCTTTGTAACTCAGCATTAATCGCATTTAAAGTCTTGGGGCGATTTAGGGTTAATATCCCCAATCCTCCTTTTTGTTGAATAATAATCAACCGATTCATAATCCCCCCACATCTTTTTCTTACTAAACTATGGTATATTCTAGTCACAAAGTTAAACTATATAGAATGAATTAAATTTTACTGCACCACCCTAAATAAAATATATATTTTATATTCGTCTTATTTTGCTTTATTATCTCTGCAAATCTTTTCTTAACGTTTTTTTTGACCATATACAGCACCATTGTATCTAAATAACCTCAGCATTATATAATTAAGGATATATCTATGCTTGCCCAAAAAATCCCCTCTGCTTCTTTTACTACAGAAGAGGCTTTTCCTATTCGTCATGATTGGACAAAAGAAGAGGTCGCTGCTTTATTTGCGCTCCCTTTACCTGAATTAATGTTCAAAGCACAATCTGCGCATCGAATTTATTTTGATCCAACACAAATTCAAGTTTCTACTCTACTTTCAATCAAAAGCGGTGGCTGTCCAGAAGATTGTGCCTATTGTCCACAAAGTGCTCGGCATGAAGAAAAAATCAAAGCAGATCGTTTAATGGCGGTTGAAGAAGTTTTAAAAAGAGCACGAGAAGCAAAGGCTGAAGGCGCGACACGTTTTTGTATGGGGGCAGCTTGGCGTTCCCCTAAAGATCATGACCTAGAAACCGTTTGTGCAATGATTGAAGGAGTCAAAGACCTAGGTCTTGAAACATGCGTCACCTTAGGAATGTTAAATCTTGAACAAACTCTAAAATTAAAAAAAGCTGGTTTAGATTATTATAACCATAATCTTGATACCTCTGAAGAACATTATGAAAAAATCATTTCTACGCGTACTTATCAAGACCGCCTCGATACATTAGCATTTGTTCGTGATGCTGGAATCAAAGTCTGTTGTGGTGGGATTTTAGGCATGAATGAACAAGAAGCAGATCGTGCCAGCATGATTAAAAGTCTAGCAAACTTACCCAAACATCCTGAAAGTGTGCCCATCAATTTGTTAATCCGTGTTAAAGGCACCCCTTTAGAAGATGCAGAAACCATTGATCCTTTGGATTTTGTTCGCACGATTGCTGTTACTCGAATTGTGATGCCACAAAGTTACGTTCGCCTTGCTGCTGGCAGAACGGAAATGAGCCCAGAAATGCAAACGCTTTGTTATTTGGCTGGGGTAAACTCTATTTTCCTTGGGCAGCGTTTATTAACTTGTCCCAATCCAGAAAAAAGCAGTGATTTAACTTTATTTAATAAATTAGGCTTACAAATCGCTGATAAAATGGTTGAAGCATCTGCTTAACAATCTATATGGTCTTGGATTAAACCAAGACCTTAGTTACTTTGTCTAATTATTAATGACACTAATAGAAATTCCTGCTGGATCTTTACAAGTTGGATCGAAACAATATCCAGAAATCCATACTTGACCATCGCCAAACATCATCCCTCGCCAATTTGAAAACATCCCAATAAATTCTTGTTGTAAAACAGCTTTTTTAACTTCTGGAGTAATAATCGCTTCGTAATTCCGAATAAATTGTTGTTTATTTTTAATAACAACATTTTTGTTATGAAGTTTCACTTTTAAAGGATATTCAACGACCGCGGCAACAGCAGCTTTATTTTGATGCGCAATATCCTTTTTTAACTGATCGACAAAAGCATGATAACCGTCATGAGACCCAAATAAAAAATCTAATCGAGCATTCATTTGCTCTATTGTTTTAATTTCATCAGTTTGTAATGGTAATGCCATAGCATCCAATGAATATGTCAGTGTGCAAATAAAAGCAAAAGTCATCAGTATAAATTTGATTTTAATCATCAATTTCCTCTCCAGCTTTTTAACTTCGACTCTTACCCATTTTAAAATCGCATTACATAGAATTATTAACTAACTTTATATTTTTTCTTTAATTTTGTATCAAAAGTATCAAAACTACAAATTTCTTTTTTCAGCATCAGCTTGAATTTCTTCAGCATACCTGTCATCTATAAATGATAGAAGGTCATTTTGGTATTGTATTAAATTTTTATAAAATCTTGTTAATGCAGAAACCATTGATCCTTTGGATTTTGTTCGCACGATTGCCGTTACTCGAATTGTGATGCCACAAAGTTACGTCCGCCTTGCTGCTAGACGCACAGAAATGAATGCTGAAATGCAAACACTTTGTTATTTGGCTGGGGTAAACTCTATTTTTCTTGGTCAACGTTTATTAACCTGTCCAAACCCAGAAAAAAGCAGTGATTTGACTTTATTCAATAAATTAAGACTACAAATCGCAGATAAAATGGTTGAAGTATCTGCATAATTAATAAAATAATAGGGTCTTTTGATTAAGCCAAGACCCTTTTAACCTTCACCATTGCCGGCCCTGTTGCTAAAAAATAAAATATTAATAAACCATAAAAAATTAATTGACCGTTTTCTAAAAATTACTGTTCAATAATATCAAACTTTAAACGGCTCCAAAATTTAGGGGAATCACGCCTAATAAATTTACAATATTTTCTGAACCTTTTTCTATAATCTCTTATTGAAAACTCAGCAGACCATGGAAAAATAAGCTTTTCGAAAACTTCGATACTGTAAGTATTGTAGCTAAATAGAAAAGTAATTTTATTCGGGGGAATAAGGTGAAAATTTTCTAAAAAACCATAACATTCTGGTTGGTAAACCCAGTTAAAGTCATCACTTTCAAATTCTGCTTTTTCTTGATCTGATACAGCGTCTATACTCCAACGTTCAAGAATTTTACCCGATGAGGTGATTAAATAAATATAGCAAGCATCTAAACCCATGTCTCCGTAATCTGTTGTAGAAACAAAGAGCAAATAGTAAGAGTGAATTTGGATAACTTTTTCTAAGCATGTTCCCCAGAGTTTATATCGAGTACGATGTCCTTTTATATAAATGCGACTTGTATAATATTTAGTTTTAATTGGATCTAACGTAATTCGATTATCTTGAATAAATTTCATGTAATAACACCGTTTTAATATACACTCATGTTACAATTTAACATAAGAATCCATTAGATAAATAGCTAGAAAACCTCCTATCAATCCTCCTCCATACGCACCAAATGGTGCTAATAGAACTCCCCCTACAAAACCACCAGCATACATCCCAACCGCTCCAGCTCCATACGACATAAGTTCATGTTCGGTCGCAGCAATCTTATCATCCGCAGTTATAATATTATAAAGAGAAACTAAAAGAGAAACATAGAGCGTATATTTTCCTATAGCATTTAATGTTCCTATAGCATTGAATTTTTGAGTTTTTGCGTCAAATATTCTGGGATTTTTAAGAGCTTTCATTACTTCTGGCTGAGGATTACCAGACGCTTGCAATACTCGTTCTTTTACTACTGTTTTTTTATGCTCTGGTAAATCCTCATACATCTTAAGTTGTTCTTCAGAAGATAGTTGCGCTTTCATTGCTTCTACTTGTTCCTTAATAAACTCCTATTTCCAAAAAAAAGAGTAAAGGTCAGAATCTATACAAATTAACCCCATAACAATACTGTTTTTTAACAACCTCCAAAACGTGTAATAGATTATTGATTAAAAAAATACTCCTCGATTCCTAAAAACTACGCACAATACGCTTTATGTTCTATGTCACATAAAATTATTAATTCCTGTAATTTTAATGATCGTCTTTTTTTGTGCTTTACAATTCTTTTGATGACATACCCTAGAAAAATAAACCTCACCATTCCCAAAAGATATTCCTTGATAATTTGCAAACAGATCATCAAATTTCTGTTTTTCAACAACTTTCTCAATTTTAGGGGTAATGATCGCATCATAATTTTTAATAAATTGCTGTTCAGTTCTAATTTTTACGTCTTTGCCTTTTAACCGCACAATTAAAGGATAATCGACACTTGCTGCCACTGCACGTTTATCTCTTTTTTTAATATTTTCTTTTAAAGTATCAAAAAAAGCATGGTAATTGTCATGTGTTCCATAAAGTTCGTCTAGTCGAGTATTGATATTCTCCATATCTGAATCTGAGGATTGAGCCACCCCATAATTAGTATAAACCACAGGGCTTACAGAGATAAAAAGCATCGCTGTTATTATTTTTAGAGTTTTTTTCATCTTATTACTCGTTTTCTTCATTAAATTTGAGCTTTCCAACGCAACAATCTTAACGCATTCATCACCACGCATACACTACTTAACGCCATGGCTCCACCAGCTACTGCGGGGCTTAACAACCCAAAAACAGCAAGGGGTATTCCAATAATATTATAAATAAAAGCCCAAAATAAGCCCTCTTTAATACGTTGATGCGTTTTTTGTGCAATATCAATCGTCGCAGCAACCAATCCTGGTTGATTTCGCATTAAAACAACCCCTGCGACCTCGGCTGCAACATCAGTACCTTCACCAATAGCAATTCCCAAATCTGCTGCGGCCAAAGCTGGGGCATCATTAATCCCATCCCCTACCATGGCGACATACCGTTTTTTTGCCTCTTGATTCTCTAATTTTACAATAAGTTCCTGTTTATCTTCTGGACTTAAATTAGCATAAAATTTTTGAATCCCCACTGCTTGTGCAACTTTTTGAGCAGCCTGTTCATTATCCCCCGTCAATATTGCGGCTTCTATCTGTCTAGATTTTAATTGTGTTATTGCTTTATCAGCCCCCTCACGTAAATGATCTTCAAAAGCAATGGCACCTAACACTTCATAATGTTCATTTTCAAAACGCACCAACCAAGATATTGTAGCCCCGTTTGTATGAATTGAAAGTTGTTGTTCGCTGAGGTTAAAACTGGTTAACATCTTCTGGTTGCCAAAAAAGTAAGTGATATTATGGATAACGCCACTTACTCCTCTACCTTGATCCTTAATCACACGGAATCCTTGGGGGTCATCGAAAGAAACATTTTTTACTTTTGCCTCATTTAAAATCGCTTTTGCTAATGGATGTTCGCTTCCAACAGAGAGACTTGCTGCCCAAGATAAAATCTGCAATTCATCCATTTTAGGCATAGGAATAATAGAAACAACCGACAGTTTCCCTTCTGTTAGCGTTCCTGTTTTATCGAATGCAACAACATTTATATGTGTTGCACGTTCAAGAGATTCTGCATCACGAATTAAAATACCAGACCGTGCTGCTGCCCCACAACCTGTTGCTAATGCTGTTGGAGTTGCCAATCCCAAAGCACAAGGACATGCGATCACCAAAACAGATGCCCCGTGTAATAACCCTGCAATTAAATGTCCATTTGCCCACCATCCAAAAAATGTAATTAAGGCAATAATAATAACAATTGGCACGAAAACTGCACTAATACGATCAACAAGTTTTTGAATGGGTGCCTTTGATGCTTGTGCATTTTCTACTAGTTGAACAATCGTTGCTAAACGGGTTGCTTTCCCTGTCTTTTCAACTTGAATTAATAACCGTCCATTAACATTTAATGATCCCCCAGTAACTTGATTGCCTTTTATTTTTTCAACTGGAACGGCCTCTCCTGTTAACATCGATTCATCAATAGCACTTTCCCCATCATAAACAACACCATCACATGGAATACGCTCCCCTGGACGTACAACAACCAAATCACCAACAACCATTGCTTCACTTGGAACAACCACTTCTTTTCCATCAACAATTTTACAAACCGTATCTGGTCTTAATGCCTGTAACGCACGAATAGAGGAAGCTGCTTTATGTCTAGCTCTTTTTTCCAACCAATGACCAAACAAAATAAATGTAATAATCAGAGAAGAGCTTTCATAATAAAGATGCGGTTCAGAATGTGCCGTTGGGTCTAAAAAATACCCTATCAATAATACCGTACTTAAAATCCAAGCTGCACTAGAGCCCAATGCAACCAGCAAATCCATATTTCCTGCACCCGCCTTAACAGCACGAAATCCTGCAACATAAAAATGTCGCCCTAGCCAAAACTGAACAGGCGTAGCCAGCAAAAATTGAACCCATCCAGGTAACATCCACCCATGGTGTATACTACCCACAACCATAGAGAGAACAAGAGGAGCAGAAAAAATTGCAGCAATAACCCATTGTAAAAAATCATGACGTTGATCGGAGTCTGAATGATCTTTTGTTTTTTGATCAGGATTCATCCAATGGGCTTCATACCCTGCATTTTTTACAGCCTTTTCTATTTCATCAATTTTTTGCTGCACAGAAGAAGCATTTTGCAACTCAACTCTAGCTTGCTCTAAAGTTAAGTTAACACTGACATTCTCTACTCCGTCCACGCGCTTTATCACTTTCTCTACCCGGCGAACACACGAGGCACATGTCATACCTGAAATTGAAAAATCAGCTGTTTTCATTGGAATAGATTCATTAGACATCTTTACTTCTTCCTATTTTTATAGCCTAATATTAAAATAATTCTTATTATCATATAGTATAATTTTTAAACGGAGTTACAAGGATGAAAACTTTTAAAGTTGAAGGCATGACCTGCCAACATTGTGCAAAAGCTGTTAAAGAAGCCGTCGAAGCTTTACCTAATGTTGAAGAAGCAACCGTAAATTTGGAAGCAAAAACTGTTACCGTCAAAGGCAATCCAGATCATGCCGCATTAAAAGCAGCAATCGAAGAAGAGGGCTATGAACTAGTTTAAATAAAAAAGCCTCTTACTCATATTTTAAGTAAGAGGCTTTTTTATTTAACTGGAACAAGAACTATTTAACCAAAGTGGGCAAAGAACCAAAATAGTAAAAAAGCGTTATAACAACAGCTACAAATAAGAACCCTAATGTCATCGTACCAAAAAATAAAACAGCTTGAATCCCATTCGTATTCTTGGCTGTTACAAGATAACCAACTTTATAAAGCGTTCTTTGTATTTCGATAAGCTTTTGTTGAAACGTAGAATCGTCTTCCAACGCAACTTTAGCTTCCCCTGATGACGGATCAACCTCCACAAATTTGACCCCTTCTATATTTCTTATTAATTTATCAACATCCTGAATACTCAATTCAGAACCTTTATTTTCAATAAAAAATTCAATGGTTTTCATAGGACTACTTGAATCCTTTTGCATCATATTGCTCCTTATTTACAAACCAAAATTACGTATGTTGTTAACAAATTTTCGAATTAATGTAGGATCTTTTTTTCCCTTTTGAAGCTCTACTCCAGAAGATACATCAACCACTTTGGCACCAGATTGTTTAATGGCTTGAGTCACATTTTCTGGCGTTAATCCACCAGCCAACACCCAAGGTTTTGGCGCATCCCAATTAGAAGTCAATCGCCAATCAAAAGTACGGCCATTTCCCCCTGGTCGTGTATCTTCTTGCTTTGAAGGTGCTTCAATCACGAACCCATCAACAAAAGAATGATTAGGTAAATCAGAAAAAGTTTGAACACCTATGGCATGCCATACAGGAATTCCGAATTGTTCACGAATAATTTGCGCTGTCTCTAAGGAAGTATAAAGCTGCAATATATCCAATTGTACTGTATCTAAAACCGCTTTAATCTCATCAAGCGTTGGTTTTACAAATAATCCAACCTTTAATAATCCATGCGCTTTATAATCTGGTAATCGGCGAACTTCCATTGGTGTAATATATCGAGGTGAAGGTGGATAAAATACAAACCCAACCCAATTTACTTTTAGTTCAGCTAGCAAATCACAAGTATGCGCTTCTTTTACACCACAAATTTTAATAGCCGTCACAATCACCCTCTATCCCTGTAATTCCTGTACAATACGCTTTGCCATCGCTTCTGGATTATCTGATTTTGTTATTGGACGACCAACCACAACCCAACTGGCCCCCGCTTTATGTGCTTGTGCTGGGGTCATCACCCGTTGTTGGTCATCCCCAACGGCGTCTTCCATTCGAATACCTGGAACAACTAAAATCACTTCATTTCCAAGTTGTTCACGTAAATAAGCCACCTCTTGTGGGGAACAGACCAAACCGTCTGCTCCAGCGGCTAATGCCATTTTCCCTAATAATAATACCTGTTCTAAAGGGGATGCATGAATACCAATAGAATTTAAATTCTCTTGATTCATACTCGTCAATACTGTTACCGCCAATAAAGTGGGCCTATTTTGACTTGAAAAATGCTTATTCACAGCTTTTCGAGCCGCGATAATCATATCCTGTCCACCTAATGCATGCACGGTCAACATTGCTGGCTTTACAGGTGCTAAACTCGCAATTGCCGACGCAACCGTATTGGGAATATCGTGCAATTTTAAATCTAAAAATAGTTTTCGTCCTTTGGCTAAACGACAAACATCACCAAAGCCACAGGCATAGGTAAACTCCATACCAATTTTAATCATTTGTCCAGTTACATCAGCAATTTTTGCCCATTTCTCAGCTTGAGAAGGATCTTTAGTATCAAGTGCTAGGATTAACCCTGTATTTTTTGTCATTTTTTTACTATTTACTTAACGTCAATTCTTTAGCGTCTTCTTCTGCGGATTGTCCAATCACCGTAACAGGCTCTTGAATAGGAGTATGCCCACCAGTTTGAGCCGCAGGTGTTTGTGTTAAGCTATTTATATATTGTTCTCGCAACTCATTTAATTTTTTCTCTAACTCTTGGATTTGTTTATTAGCATTTCTGACTTTACGCCATTGTTTGACCAAAGAAATAAACACAGTTAACGCACCAATAAAAAAAGAAGCCAATCCCAACAATGCAGCAAAAATTCCTGCTGATGTTTTCCAACTCAATAAAGGAAAATACATTTGAACAGGTTCTTCATTAAATAATAAAAAAATACCCAAAACCGCTAAAAACGGTACAATAATTATTAAACGTAGCACCTAGAAAGTCTCCTTTAATCACAAAATTTAGGTATCGCTTGCCAAATACTATATAATACATCTAAAATTATAGATAAGCAATTTTATATCAATGTTCCTTAAAAAAGATTAAATTAAAATAATTCCCTCTTTAAATGCACTCAACACACGAGTTTAAATTTTTATCTATGATAATAAAAAACAAGTAAACCTTGAATATATGAACAAAGTAATCCCATTTCAAAAAACAATGAATAAAAATAAAATATGGGCAACTAGTTTTTATATAAAAGGAAAAAGATATATCACAAATATCTATACTTCTCACCAGCTTGCACTTGAAGACTGTTTATGGAGACAAAAAGAAGTCAATGGCTATAAACACCTTTTAATTCGCAACCAACAACAAATCCCTCAATATTATGTTATTACATTACACCGTTCGAAATTACCTAAAAATTGGAAACATCTTCCTGCTTTAGGTTTTTTATTAAGAACAAAATATTACTAAAATATATTCTTTAATTTTAAGTCCAAACAGGTTATTGCTGTATAATTTGGATGAAAATAATTTCTATTAATTTATCATGAGAATTAAAATATGCTTGAAAACGAACAAACACTTGAAACCACAAAGTTATCAGATTTAAATGTAAATACACAATATATCAAAGAAATCAGCTTAAAAATTCCAGAAGCCCCTCATATTTTTCACAATATGCCCCCGTCTCCGAACTTAACAGTTACTGTTGATGTCAATGCACAACAACTGATAGAAGGTGAGCCTAATTTTGATGTTACCGTATTTATTTCTTGTGTTAGTACAAAAACATCTGTTCAAAACGATGATACAGCCACTATTTTTGATTTAACATTACAATATGCAGCACTGGTTACCTTTCCAACTTTAGAAACGTCTAATTTAGAAGAATTATTAATGGTTCATACACCAGATTTACTTTTCCCAGAAATTAGAAATATAGTTCTTAACATCACCAGAAACGCCAATTTACCCCCCGTTATCCTGCAACGTATTGACTTTAATGGTATGTGGAAAGAAAAAAAACAAATCAGTAATGAAGAATAAATTTATTGATTATTCTTCTTATTCTCCAGCACAGGAATTTCAATAATGACAATTAAAAAAATTATCGGCCAACCTGATGCTGGGGGGATTACTCCAGTATCCTCCAGAATCGCTTATGAAAACCGTTGGTTAAAAATCCGCGAAGATATTATCAAATACCCCAATGATTTAGACGGAATGTTTGGTATTGTAGAACGGAATGAATTTGCTGTTATTTTACCTCTTGATGAAAAAAATAACGAAAAAATGGTTACGCTTATTCGCCAATATCGCTATCCTGTTGGTGAATTCATGTGGGAGCTTCCTATGGGTATGTGGGAACTCAAACCAGATGCAAGCCCAGAAGCAATTGCCGCTGGAGAGCTAGAGGAAGAAACAGGGCTGCGTGCAAAAAATTTAATCCACGCAGGCAGTTTTTATCAAGGTGCCGGCTTTTCGACACAAAAAGGTCATGTATTTTTAGCAACAGACCTCTCTCAACACTCAACAAAACGTGAAGAAACTGAACAAAATATGACTTGCCATACGGTACCACTCGTTCAATTTGAAAGAATGATTGAAACTGGTGAAGTTACTTGTATGGTTTCAATTGCTGCATTTTGTTTATTGCGAAGCAAAAAATTAGTTTAACTTTTTATCTGTATTTTTTTAAAATATAAACTTTTATCAAACGACCTATAATTAACGAGGAAAGACTTAACGTATGACTTTAGAACAAGTTGAACATACCCCACATGCTCCACCCAAATCATTATTAAAACATACAGTGATTATTGGAGTTGCAATGGTATTGGGACTTGTTTTAGGTTTGATCTGTCATGCTTATGGTAAAAATATTTATATTACAAAACAAACAGACCTCACTACAGTTGTTATGGGAACATCTGATTTAATTGTGCATCTTTTCCTTCGATTAATAAAAATGATCGTGGCCCCTCTCGTTCTTGCGACTTTAATCGCAGGAATTAGTAATATTCAAGACACCAGTACTATCAAAACGATTGGTTTGAAGGTCATTCTTTGGTTTATTGCCGCTTCTTTTGTCTCTTTAGCTGTTGGGATGATATATGCTAATATTATTGAACCAGGTGTAGGTTTTACAGACAATCCCCCGCCAATTTCTGCTGAACATCACAAAAATCCATTTGATATCGTCAAATTTACATTACATATCGTCCCTGACAGTATCATTTCGGCCATGGCGAGTAATGATATGCTACAAATCGTAGTTTTTTCAATGTTCTTTGGGTTAGCTTTGGCCAATCTTCCAGATAAATCTGCACAAATTTTACGTGATGGAATAGAAGCTTTAGGTCGCGTTATGTTAAAAGTCACTGATATGGTGATGAAAATTGTACCTTTAGTTGTTTTTGCATCTTTATTATCAATTGCCACTCAAAATGGAATACAAATCCTTAAAAATTATGGAATATATTTGCTTGAATTTTATATTCTTGTTCTCGTTATGTGGGTAATCTTAATCGGCACAGGATATTTAATGATTGGCAAAAAAATATTTAAACTTTTACCTTTTATATCAGAGCCGGTTTTAGTCGGTTTTTCAACCGCAAGCAGTGAATCCGCATTTCCTCGCTTACTAGAGCAGCTCACCAAATTTGGTGTTTCCCCTAGAATATCAGCCTTTGTTTTGCCTTTAGGATATAGCTTTAATCTTTGTGGAACAATGGTTTTTCTTTCCTTTGCTGCGATCTTTATCGCACAAGTTTATCACATTGACATGCCTTGGGATAAACAAATCATGATGTTATTAGTCATGATGGTCAGCAGCAAAGGGATTGCTGGTGTTCCAAGAGCTTCAACCGTAATGTTAGCCTCTGTTATGCCTGGTTTTGGTATTCCCGCGGCTGGTCTTGCGCTCATTGTAGGAATTGATCAATTTCTTGATATGGCAAGAACAGCAACCAGTGTTTTAGGAAACGGAATTGTTGCTGCGATTGCAGACGAATGGGACATAAAAGAACAAATGAAAAAAGAAAAAAATACTATTACCTAAAATCCTTTTATACACTGTCTTTTTTAAAATTGAATTAAGATTAAAAATTATGAATACATCTATAGAAACACAACTTATTGACGGCAAAGCCTTCGCAGAAAAAATGACAAAAGACGTTGCTGCTGAAGTTGCAGAGTTACAAAAAACAACAGGTATTACCCCTGGTTTAGCAGTTATCTTAGTCGGAAATGACCCCGCAAGCGAAGTTTATGTTCGCAATAAAACAAAACAAACGCATAAAGTTGGCATGCGCTCTTTTATGCATTTATTACCGGAAACAACCACACAACAAGAATTATTATCTTTAGTGCACAGATTAAATGACGATCCAGATATTCATGGTATTCTTGTGCAACTTCCCCTTCCTAAACATCTTAATTCTGATCCAATTATTCAAGCGATTCTACCTGAAAAAGATGTCGATGGTCTAACCGCTTATAATGCTGGAAAATTAACGCTTGGACATATGGATGGTTTTATTCCTTGTACTCCTTTGGGATGTTTATTATTATTACAACAAGAAATTTCTAATTTACGTGGATTAAATGCTTTAATTATTGGTGCCTCAAACCTTATGGGAAAGCCAATGGCACAATTACTTTTAAATCAAGGATGTACTGTAACAATTGCACATATTGATACGCGCAATACCGCTGAGTTAGCAAAACAAGCCGATATTTTAATTGTTGCCACTGGATGCAAAGAACTTGTCAAAGGATCTTGGATTAAAAAAGGCGCTGTTATTATTGATGTTGGAATCAATCGCATTCTTTCCGAAGATAAAAAAGTCAAATTAGTCGGAGATGTTGCTTTTCAAGAGACAATAGGAATTGCTAGTAAAATTACCCCTGTACCAGGAGGCGTAGGACCAGTTACGATCTCTTGTTTGTTATATAACGCTCTAAACGCTGTTAAAAAACATATGGAAAAATAATATTATAAATATGAATATAATTTTTTATATAAAATAATATCATCAATCTTGTAAAACGATAGAAAATTATCTATCTAATTACTTATGAAACAATGTTGTTCTTATTATTAAATCATAAACACAACATTCTTTTTTTACATCATTTATATAAACATTACAAATGGATCAATAACACCAATGCCTGAAATTGAAACGCTTTCTCTTTTATTTGACTCTGCTTGGTATTTAGCAACTTATCAAGACGTAGCCGCAGCCAATTGTGATCCTTTAGAACATTATCTATCTTTTGGATATAAAGAAGGACGGAACCCTAATCGTTTTTTTAACACAAGTTTTTATTTAAACACGTACCCTGATCTGGCAGCATCTCATTTAAACCCCTTTATTCATTACATTTTATATGGCGCATCAGAAGGAAGATTACCTCGCTCGCCTCATGAATTACCTTTACCACCCATTACTTTTGATATTTTCTTACAAGAAGATGATCAAGAGGAGAATACAGATATCGATGTAGAAACTGCGCCAGAGCCTATTGAAAAAAAACAACCTGCAGTCAAAAAAGTTATAGAAGAAGAGGCAATTAAGAAACAAACAAAGCCACCTACACCTAAAAGCAAAAAGAACATAAGAAAACCCACGCCACAAACCAAAACATCTGCGCTTGCTCAAAAAAGAAAGATCGCTCAGAAAACTTGATTTTTATATAAATGAGGCAGCATCAATTTTATCCTTTTTTCTTATGATGAGGATGTTTATATGATTTTTGTCTTACCTTTAATAAACGTCTTTGATAAGGTGATAAGTGTCTTCCCAAAGAAGTAGAAGTTTGACCCGTTTGATAGGATGCTTGGATAATACGTAATCGATACTGATTATTAAAGTAAGGTGTATGGGAATGATAATTCCCAATAGCCTGCATTAAATCTCCATTCGTTTCACGTAAATAAAGTTTCATAATCGCCCCAGCTACGGCGATATTATAACAAGCGTCCTCTTTTAAGCGTTTATATATCACTTCTCCAGATTCATGGGTTGTTCGTTGTAAAGGTTCAATCCATCGCGTATTAATTTGCATTACCCCTAAATCTTGTGTTCCATTTTTATTATTAGAAACAAGACCTGGCCTTCCCCCTTCAACACGTTGGATTGATGGAAGAACATTGGATGGTAAATGATGAAAAGATGAAACCATCATCATACATTGAAGATACGAAGCAACCATAAAAAAACCTATTTCAATAATTTTTTATCATCATGAAATTTACAAAATAAACTTAATTGGAATGACTTGCAGTCAATAACAAACCTTTATACTATAAATCAAAAAATAAAGGATAAAAAATGACACGCCTCTCAATTGAGCTTATCCCTAGGGATGAACAAAGTCTTATTGCTGATATGCATCATATCAAAGAATATTTCCCTATAACCGATACAATTAATATCCCAGACCTTATGCGTTTTCCTTTGCGTAGCTGGGAGGCCTTTGAGGTTACTTATCCTTTATATCCAAATACAATCCCCCATATCAGAGCAATTGACATTGATCCAAATGCACCCTTACCAGGATATAATCAAAAAAACCTCAAAGAAGTTTTGATTATTCAAGGGGACCCTCCTGCTGATTTACATAAAATCACCTATCCCAATACAACGGAAAGTATTTTACGTCGTTATCAAAAAGAGTTGCCTCATTTAACACTCTATGCCGCTTTTGATCCTTATCGACGTTCTCCCAAAGAAGAGCTTGAGCATATTCAATCCAAAGAGGCCGCAGGCGCAACAGGATTCTTTACTCAACCAATCTTTGATGAAAAAATGTTAGAAGTCTGCATGGATTGGCTTCATGATAAAAATGTGTTTTGGGGCCTCTCTCCTGTAGTTGGTCCAAGATCTAAATCATATTGGGAAGTCACCAACCATGTGATCTTCCCCCAACATTTTGAACCTACCCTTGAGGCAAATATTGCTTTTGCTAAACGTGCTTTAACATTAATTAAGCAAACAAATAGTAATAGTTATTTAATGCCATTACGCGTAAAGCTTGAAAAATATTTACCCCCATTACTCGACGTATTTTTATAATTTCATAGCATGTAAAGCATATAAAATTCGCACCCAAGAACGTATCCCCTTATGAAAAGAACGCAGATTATATTTTTCATTTGGGGAATGGATACAATCATCTACATTCGCAAAACCAACCAAAAAAGATTCAATTCCAAAGATACGTTGTAAATCATTGACAACTGGAATGGCCCCACCGCTGCCAACGATTGCAGTTTCACATTTCCACTCATCTTGCAAAGCATGACAAACCGTTTCTAACACAGGACCATCTAGAGATACCATCCCTGCTCTTGAAGCTCCGTGAGATTCAAATTCAACACGACAATCTTGAGGGATCATCAATTTCACAAATTCACGAAAATTCTTTCTAATTTTCAAAGGATCTTGTTGACCAACCAATCGAAAAGAAATCTTTGCTGAAGCCTTAGCAGGAATAACGGTTTTAAACCCTGCCCCTTCATATCCACCACTAATGCCATTAATTTCACAAGAAGGACGACACCAAGTCTGCTCTACGGCTTTAAATGTTTTTTCTCCCGCAGCTTCTTTTAGCCCAATTGGCGACAATAAAGCCTCATCTGTCTTCCCAATTTCTTGCCACTTTTCTTTAATTTCTGCTGGAATATCAGGAACACCCTCATAGAATTCTGGTACTGTAACTCGTCCTTGATCATCTCTAAGTGCAGTCATTATTTCTGCTAAGAGTTGAATTGGGTTTCGGGCTGCATTGCCGTATAATCCAGAATGTAAATCTCTATTTGCTGCATAAATCGTTACTTCCTCACCAACCAATCCTCGCACCATCGCCGTAATAGCTGGAACATCTGGCGTTGCCATATCCGTATCACAAATAAACGCCATATCTGGGTGAAGATGCCTTTTTTGCTCTTCTAAAAAACCAGGTAAATGCTCTCCACCACTTTCTTCTTCTCCTTCTAAAATAACCGTTACACGAACAGGAAGACGACCTGTTTTATGATAAATAGCGCGACAAGCTTCTAAAAACGTTAAAATTTGCCCTTTATCATCAGAAGAGCCTCGACCATGAATCACATCATGACCAGAGGCATCTTTTAAAATAGCAGGTTCAAAAGGAGACGTATGCCATAACTCTATGGGATCAACTGGCTGCACATCATAATGACCATAAAATAAAATATGAGGCGCATTTGTTGCTGATAATTCTTGCGCCATCACAATAGGATGTCCTTTGTTTCACAAATCTGCGTCGTAAAATTAAAACTTTCTAAATAATCTTTTAACCAATTTGCAGCATGACGACATTCATGTGCATACTCAGGATCCGCTGAAATACTTGGAATTCGTAAGAGTTCAAATAATCTTTCTAAAGATTGCGGTAAATTCTGATCAATATCATTTAAAATTGTCTCCACAATTTTTTCCTTTCCTTAAACGTACAATCATTTTATCATCACAACTGTATGTTTATTAAAATATACAGAATTACCCAATATAGCTATTTTATATGTTACTCTATTTACCTCATTTAAGAACTCTTCTGATATAATGTTTATTAACAAATTCCAAGCCAACCCAATCACCTTAAAAATTCTTACCGCTGTTATTTTTAACCTTATTTGTTATATCAATGTTGGAATGCCTTTTGCAGCCGTTCCATTATTCGTTCATCAACAATTAGGATATAATTCTATTATTGCAGGGATGGCTGTTTCTATCGCCTATATTGGCACATTTCTTAGCCGACCTGGAGCAGGGAAATGGATTGATACAAAAGGAGCAAAAAGCTCTGTTGTTATTGGTCTTATTGTCAGTGCCTGTGGAGGGCTTTTTACTCTTTTTTCTTCTTTTTTTCTTACACAACCACTCATAGCCCTCTTAATCATTATTATGGGGCGTTTTTGTATAGGGGCATCAGAAAGCTGGGCTTCAACAGGAACGAATCTATGGAATATTGGCAGAGTCGGTGTTGAAAACGCCACCCAAGTTATTTCTTGGAATGGTGTCACCTCTTACGGAGGCATGGCTATTGGTGCTCCTTTGGGTATTTACCTTTCAAAACTACCTGGCTTTTGGGGGGGACTTAATAGCATCGCAATTTTAACAACGATCCTTGCCGCTGGAGCAGCCTGCCTTGCATCAACTTATCAAAATATTCCACCCCACCCATCAACAACACCTCGTTTATCTTTTACCAAAGTCTTTATGCGTGTGTTACCAACAGGAGCAGGGCTTGGTTTAGCAACCATAGGGTTTGGTAGTATTCAAGCTTTTATGGCTCTCTATTTTGTTTTTAATGGATGGAACGGCTCTGCCTATGCGATCTCTCTTTTTGGTGGATGCTTTGTGCTTGTCCGTTTTATTTTTAAAAGTGCTATTGATAAATTGGGGGGATATGTTGTCTCCATTATATCCCTTAGCTTTGAAACACTTGGATTATGCTTAATTGCATTTACCCATTCTATCGTTGGCACTTATATTGGTGCTGGATTAACTGGATGTGGTTTTTCTTTAATTTTCCCTGCCTTAGGCATTATCGCGATTTCTACTGTTGGTGCTGAAAATCGTGGTTCCGCCCTTGCATGTTTTGGATTGTTTTTGGACATTGCTCTTTTTATTGCTGGCCCATTATTGGGATTTATTCATTTACACTGGGGATATTACTGGTTATTCCTTAGTTCTGCTCTCTTTACATTAGCAGGAACTATTTTGACTTCTATTTTGCATTATCAGTCAAAACATCGTCATTTCAAACCAACAAATTCATACTAATCATTACAAAACATAAAAAGTTAAAAAATTAATGTCTACATATACGCATTCTGTTACTGTTTTTTGTGGCTCTCACGTTGGAAATAATCCAGCCTATCAACAGGCAGGAAAAGATCTTGGGGTTGGGCTTGTCCACAATAACCTACGCCTTGTTTTCGGAGGAGGAAATGTAGGCATTATGGGGGCAATTTCCAATACTATACTAGATATGGACGGGGCGATTAAAGGTATCATTCCAAAATTTTTACAAAAAAAAGAAGGAAAGCACTCTCGTATTAAAGATCTAGTCGTCACCGAAGATATGCATACACGCAAACAAATGTTATATGATGAAGCCGATGCATTTATTTGTTTACCGGGAGGTTGTGGAACTTTTGATGAATTCTTTGAAATTCTAACTTGGAAACAACTACACCTACATAACAAACCCATTTTGATCGTAAATATCGAAAACTGGGCAGAACCTGTACATAATCAGCTCAAAGCCATTGTTCAACAAGGATTTGCAAAACCATCTACATTAGAATTATTTGAAATAATCCCTGATGTCTCAACTACGTTACAACGTTTAAAAGAGTTGCTGGCAATAAAACCATAACTAACTTTTAAATCTATTAATGAAATTTTGTTTCATTAATAGATTTTAATAATTAAAACAATAATTTTATTATTGTATTACACTGGCTTTATCAAAAAAATCTCCATAACGCCAACTTTCCCAATGCTCTATTTCTTCAATATTTTTTTGTCTATATAAATCTAATAAATTTTTATCTGTAGAAACATATTCATAGATTTTTTTCATAATCATTAAATTATCGTTTAATAAAACTATAAGCTCATCAAAATCGTTCTGAGGTGCCAAAACATTACAACTAATAAACGAAAAAAGAGAACCTGTTAAATTTAAACGTGTAGGCACTTCGTGTAATTTCAAAGTCTTTTTGTTAAGAAAAGAAAGAACTTTTTCATACATAGCAAAAATTTGACAACAAACTTCCCAGGCCTGCTGCGATTTATCCAAATCTCTTAATACATCGTTCATAACATATGGACACATTGCCCCAAAATACATAGCCGTATCAGCCATATATTTTGCAAAAATATAATACCAATTATCTTTTTTTTCATACATATTATCAAGGCATACTGACCAAACATTTAGTATATCTTTTGCTGCTTTATTATAAAAAGCGATATGCTTTGATATATCAAGACCTTGCATATCCTGTTTAATAACATTAGTAATAGCAGTATTTGATACGCATATTATATCAAGGCCACCAGAATAAACAGGATCAATAAACGCAAAAGCGTCCCCTGATAAAGCAATACGATCTTTTGATATACAATAAGAAGACATACGAGCATATTTTCTTAAATATTTAAAATCGAGAACAGAGAAATTCTTTTTCATTAAATACTGATAAAAAACAGGTTCGTGCACTTCTAGCCATTTTAATGTTTTTTCTAATGATGATAAATCATCCCAATTATATACATTTTCACTAAAAACTATTCCCAAACTCGTTTTATCATCTGAAAGACGTAAAACCCAAATCCAATATCCCTTACCATCTATATGTAAAGAACTTACACTTCTATCTACACCATTAAAAACATCATGCGTATCTGCAGGGTAAATATCATCAACTAAAACGGCTCCATCAACTCGAAACCACACTGATGAATTTGGTAAAGGATGCTTAATGGATAAATTATACTTTTTTGTAAGAACTCTTTTCATTCCTGATGCATCAATTAACCACTTCGTATGAAGGATTTTCTCTTCTTTACCTAATTCAACCACATGAATTTTTTTTATTGAACCTTCATCTTCAACATCAAGAAAACGCGTATTCTGTAAAATTATTACTTTATCTTTAATTAAGTCATACGCATCATTTTCTAATCTACCACGTTCAAATTGGTATGAGTTTTGCCTAGGAAACTCACTAATCCCCATTTCTTTATATGAATCACCATCTGTATTGATAAATCGCATAGCCATTTTACGGAAATATTCTTTATCCACATACTTGGCACCAAATATTTTTCTTAAATAATATCCACCAATATCAATCGTTGCCTCTCCGACTTTAAAAGCAACTTCTTCATTTGGAAACTTACCATCATGAATAATACATATTGAAATATTGGGTATTTCTTTTGATAGCTGTTGAGCTAAAGCTAGGCCTGCAAAACCTCCGCCAATAATAATTACGTCATATATCATTACTACTACTCTTTGCAAATTATGTAATTACAATAGAAAGTAATATTAATCTCCTTAGTTTTATAGATAAACCCTTTGTTACTAAACCGATTCGAATAAACTTCTTTTATTAACAAAGTTATTTAATTGCCAATATGCAATACCCGCATCTAAACCCAATTTAATTAAACTAGAAATTTGAGCAGGATGCAAAAGAAGATTTTTAATCATCTGTGATGTATTTAAACTGCCATTCTGTGATAATGCCATACATGCTAAAGGGGGTAAATCTCTTGCTGCTGAATCACAAACAACTCTTAAAACTGCAAAAGAAATATGATGTTCCTGGCAATATTCAGCAACAATACCACTCTCCATATCAACAGCTACACAACCTGTTTGTTGAAAAAGCTTCTGCTTTTCAACAGAAGAGGTAATAATCTCATCACTATGTAATAAAGCACCTAATTTTACTTGAGATTTTTCTGCTCCAAGTTTTAACCGCAAATCAGGATCAGAAACATAATCCTGGCCTTTTACATGAATAATATTCGGTAATAAAATCGTTCCTGCTTTAATTAAAGGATCCAGCCCAGCAGCAAACCCAAAAGAGACAATAGAAGTCACATTTGCATCAATCAAACGATTTAAAGCAGCTTTAGCCCCCTCCTTCGTTGCACCACTTGCCTCAATCGCTACAGGATACAAATGACGAGCCAATTTTGCTTCTGACTGCATCCCAACCAAAACACCAATACGTTGCATTAAAACCCTACCTCTACTTTACCTGTATTGCTGGACTGCAAGTTCCGATAACGCGATAAAGCAAATAATGGAAAAAACTGACGATATCCATGATATCGCAAATAAAAAACTCTTGGAAAACCAACGGCATTATAAGGATCTTCTTTCCATTCACCGTCCTCTTCTTGATTTTCCATCAGCCAACGAATCCCTTTTTGTACTGCGGGATGATGACTCTGTTTAGCAGCCATTAACGCCAATAATGCCCACGCAGTTTGTGAGGGCAAGCTCGTATGATATTGCCCTGGGGTTCCTCCTTCATAGGATTCTTCACTTTCCCCCCATCCTCCGTCTGGACGTTGAATACAAATCAACCATTCAACAGCTTTTTGAACAGCAGGATCTTGATCGGAAATACCCGCAGCATTGAATGCGCATAAGACAGACCATGTTCCATATATATAATTTGTTCCCCAACGACCGAACCACGCGCCAAAACGCTCTTGTTCAGAGCGTAAATATTGAATTCCTCTATCAATCACCGCTTTATCTTCAGGATTTCCTAATTGAGCAAGAAAGGAAATACACCGTGCTGCTACATCGGCTGTTGGTGGGTCAAGGAGAGCCCCATGGTCAGAAAAAGGAATATGATTCAAAAGCATTTTATTATTATCAATATCAAACGCACCCCATCCTCCATTAGAGCTTTGCATACCAATAATCCATTGACGTGCGCGTTCTATAGAATCCTTATGCTCTGGATTGCCTTCTCTATGTAATAACATCCCAACAACGGCTGTATCATCCACATCAGGATAATAATCATTGCGATATTGAAATGCCCATCCTCCAGGGGCCACGTCTGGGCAACTTATTGCCCAATCCCCTTTCACATCTAAAATTTGACGCTCTTTAAGCCATTGTGATGCTTTAGATAAATTTTTAATTGTTTTTTCACGATCAACAGCACGAATGCCAGAAGCTGTTTCCATCATTGCATGCCCAGTTAACGCCGTGTCCCAAATCGGCGAAACACATGGTTGGCAATAGGCTTCATCACCATTTACAACCATTAATTTTTGGACTGCTTTCCATGCTGTGACCGCTTTTGGATCACGATCATCAATACCATAACAACGATATGCCATCACAACATTGGCCATTGCTGGGTAAATTGCACCGAGGCCATCTTCTCCATTTAACCGCTTTTCAATAAAAGCCAATGCTTTCTTTTGTGCATGTCGACGCACCAACTTGGGAATCAGCTTTTCAACTGGGCGTACGACTTTATCTAAATATTTAAATAAATATCCCCATTGAGAGCGAAAGGGTCCTTTGATCCATTCTTTAATTTGATCTGGAGGTGTTACAAACAACTCTTGCACTTGTATATTTTTACGATTAACTGCCTTTGGTTTTAATGACGTTAATAAAACTAAAGGAGCAATAACCGTCCTTGACCAATAAGACATATTCCATACAGAAAATAATGCCCATTTTGGCATTAACATTAATTCCACGGGCATTGCTGGCGTTGCATGCCAAGGAACTTCACCAAACAAAGCCAGTTGAATTCTTGTAAAAACGTTAGCGTTTTCGGCTCCACCATGGGCTAGAATTGCAGTTCTAGCCCGTTTCATATGCGGTGCATCAATATCATCACCAATAGCTTTTAAAGCAAAATAAGCTTTAACAGAAGCCGATATATCAAATTTACCCCCATAATATAGCGGCCATCCACCATGTTCACCTTGGATACGGCGTAAATACACCCCGATTTTTTCTTCTAACTCTGTATCAATACGATCAAGGAAATGTTCTAATAACACATATTCTGCGGGAATAGTTGCATCTGCTTCTAACTCAAAAACCCAATGCCCATCATCATTTTGACGATTAGCCAAGATATTTTGTGCTTGCAAAATAGCACGATCCAATGCTTCGTCCTTTATCATATTTTCTAAAGAGTCAACATGGTCTAGCATAATCAAATATTTCCTTTTTTGCTTATACAATACAAAGTATTTTGGATAAACAATTATCCTTTTGAAACGGCGACTATATATTTTCTTGAATAGATTGAGAAGAAAAAATTGCTTCAGCAGCACTAAACCCAGAGCGAATAGCCCCTTCAATCGTTGCGGGAAGCCCTGTTGCAACCCAATCCCCAGCTAAAAATAAATTATAATATGGGGTATAACAAGACGGTCTACGATGATTTTGTTCAACCGTTGCTACGAAGCTCGCACGTTTTTCCCATAACAAACGATAATTCGGAATTTCTTCGGGTAAAGCAGTCTCTACCACAGGCGACAAAACCTCTTTGACTTCCTGCCAAATTAAGGATGCCAAATTTTCAGATTGACAACCCATAAAACGATTAGCCGCACTTACAGTAATAGAAATAACACCTGGTTTTACAAAGATCCACTCGCTGATCCCACCAATCACACCCACAAACCTCGCTTTATTAACACTGCCTTTCATTCTTAAATGAGGATCAACGGCATAATGTAAATTCATGATACTTTCAAATTGATTAGGAACTTTAACCTTCGGACAAATTCCTTTTAAAGCTTGTTCTGCAACATGAGCACTTAATGCTAATATTACTGTATCTTCTGGGCCAACTTCTATTTTATTGTTATTAATAACAAAATAATCAATTTTTCCATCTTCAACATGTAACTCTGAAAGACGGGATTTGGTATGGATCTTACCGCCTTGTAAAGCAATCAAAGACACGGCAGGTTGAACAAAGGTTTCTGATAATCCTTCTTTAGGGAAATAAGGAATACAAGCCTTTCCTCCCTTCATCAAAGATTGACGCATTACCGAACCCAATAACAACGCACTGCCTGCATCACAAGATGTATTTAAAGCTGAAACCGCAAAAGGTTTTAACAACCGACGGGCAAATTGCCCGTTCACCAAAAGATACGCAACAAACAGTTGCGTATCTGCTTTTAACAACTTCCACAAAGCAAATAATTCTGGA